>DWJH01000083.1:0-15307 GCA_018248735.1 Tagiades litigiosa | reverse complement strand
GTTTGAAGGGTGTGTAGGGTAGTGACTGCCCGCATTCCCAGGATATTTAAGAAAACCAACTTAAAGATCATGTGTAGTAAAGCCGTCTTCACACTTTCAAAAAAAGAAAAATCACAAAGCGTTACACTAACCATATGTTACATATTACATCACATGAATAACTAAAATAAATACGATATTAATTTCAGGTATTGTCAAAACTCTGGGAAGATTAAAAGAAGAGCTGAATTTCACACGATACTATGCCTACCGTTTCATATCTGTTTGGAAGATTTTTCTCTTCATGATGTGCATTCTTTTAAGTATATGGATCGATGGCGATGAACCTTCAATGTTTTTCCAACTTTTTAATTTAGGCTTCAGCCCTCACAACATCGTAGTAGAAGAGGTGTGTATAAATGTGGAATTATATGTATACATGTAATATCTAAACTAATTACATATACATTGTTAATATTATTTAATTGTTTTAAGTCTTCTAAAGTACTTAAGCTTAGGAAAATGGTATTTGAATTTCAAAAGTTTCCTTATTTATTTTTCAGATTCAAATTCAGCTAGGAGGGACCATGATACCTGATCTCGTGAACGCTACGCTTACCGGTGACTCAGTAGAAATTGCAGCGGTTCACAAATCAGCATTTTACGTGATGTTAATACAAATATTTGCTGCATACTTCTGCTATATATTCGGAAAATTCGCATGTAAAATTCTCATACAAGGGTTCAGTTATGCGTTCCCTATAAATTTGGTAATTCCATTAGTTGTAAACTTACTGATTGCTGCTTGCGGATTAAGGAATGGAGACAATTGTATTTTCCATGGAACGATACCAGATTATCTATTCTTCGAAAGTCCTTCAGGTATGTAAAGTATATTGATTTAAGTAGGTAGCAGCTGCAAAATTAAGTTCGTAAATATGTATCTAACATTATTATCTTAATTTTTCAGCGTTTTTGTTAAGTGATTTCATCTCTCGGCAAATGGCCTGGGTATGGTTATTGTGGTTGCTATCACAGACTTGGATTACGATCCATATTTGGACCCCTAAAGCTGAACGTTTAGCATCTACAGAAAAGTTATTCGTTCTTCCTATGTATAATGGCTTATTAATTGATCAAAGTATGGCACTTAACAGAAAACGTCATGATCAAAGAGATGTGAAGACTGAAGTAAGTAACGGATAACGCTAAGAAACTTTCATACAAAATCTACATAAATGTGTTTATATAAATGAAAACAAATCTTTATTCCTAGGACCTTGCCGAAATAGAAAAAGAAAAAGGTGACGAGTATTACGAAACTATCTCAGTTCATACGGATAATACTGGATCCTCGCCTAAAACTGTGAAATCATCTGACTCGATCACCAGGATATACGCGTGCGCTACTATGTGGCATGAAACTAAAGTAGAGATGATGGAGTTCTTGAAGTCTATATTGCGGCTGGACGAAGATCAGTGTGCCCGAAGAGTAGCACAAAAATATTTACGTGTCGTAGATCCTGATTATTACGAATTCGAAAGTAAGTGCAGCAATACGCTATTACAAAAACTTTAAAGAAGTACGGAAGAACAATTTTAATGAATTTGGATTTAATTTTTCAGCGCATATTTTCTTGGACGACGCATTTGAAATATCGGATCACAGCGACGATGATTCACAAGTGAATAGATTCGTAAAGCTTCTCGTGGATACAATAGATGAAGCTGCATCGAATGTGCATCAAACTATTATTCGAATCCGACCTCCCAAGAAAATCCCTACGCCATATGGAGGTAGACTAACTTGGGTGTTACCGGGCAAAACAAAAATGATTTGTCATTTGAAAGACAAATCGAAGATCCGTCCTAAAAAACGATGGTCACAGGTGAAAAATAGTATTTAAATATAAACTTCGTGTAGTCATGATTTGCAGCGTCTCTGTAGTATAATATTTAATAGTAATGTGATATTGCCTACTGTTCTGCGACTGTGGTCAATTAGAACAATATTTAATTCGAAGTGTAGGTGTTTGTGATGTGTTGTGAGTAAACACTATGCCATCTTTGTGAGATGAAGTTGTAGTTTAAGATTTTGCGTATTTATTCATTTAATATATTTTAATATTTTTATTCTGCAGGTGATGTACATGTACTACTTACTCGGGCATCGATTAATGGAGTTACCAATATCAGTCGACCGCAAAGAAGTCATGGCCGAAAATACATACCTACTGACCCTTGACGGAGACATTGATTTCCAACCACCTGCTGTGCGTTTACTTATAGATTTGATGAAGAAGAACAGGAATCTGGGAGCGGCATGCGGTCGTATTCACCCTGTGGGTTCTGGTACGTATAAATGTCACTAAATAAAATATAACAACAACATTTCAAAGTAATCTTACTGATGTTTTTGATAAAACCATTGTTCAGAATGTTGCTAAAATATGTGTGTGTGTGTATGTACGAAGTCTCAAAGGCCTAAAAGCAAAAATACTTTACTAGTACCAATGAGGATAGCCTGGTTAAGTTTTATCATTAATAAAAGTTATGAAGACATTTCTAAAATATTCCAGGTCCTATGGTGTGGTACCAACTATTCGAATACGCTATTGGTCATTGGCTGCAAAAGGCGACCGAACATATGATTGGCTGTGTACTCTGTAGCCCTGGATGCTTCTCCCTTTTCAGAGGAAAAGCTCTGATGGACGATAACGTTATGAAGAAGTACACATTAAAATCAGACGAAGCTCGGCATTACGTGCAATACGATCAAGGTATTCCATTTATACTTACGATTAATTTAGTTTGTGTAAAGTAACAAAGACTCTCAAATCCGAAAACCATTCGTTTTTAATTGAGAGCTTTCAAGACAGATAATGTTATTCTTTTATAAAAAAATCCATAAAAATGTTTTCTTTTTCTTTCGTTTTCTTTGTTTGTATGCATTCACTAAATTTAAGACAAAGAAGTAGGGGATCTCAGAATTCATTTACAGTATTTTTATATTTGCAGGAGAAGATCGTTGGTTGTGTACTTTACTTCTACAACGTGGCTATCGAGTAGAATATTCAGCTGCTTCGGACGCTTACACTCATTGCCCTGAAGGTTTTAACGAGTTCTACAATCAACGCCGTAGATGGGTGCCGTCAACCATTGCGAACATTATGGATTTGCTTGCCGATTACAAACATACAATAAAAATCAATGACAATATCTCATCACCCTATATTGCCTATCAGGTAAGTTCAAAAACTGTAAAATATTTACGTCAACTTGTATATAAAATTGATTTAAAAGGGTATAGAAAATCTCTACAGAATTCATTCAATTTCATTATAACATTTTCTGTCTTGATCTCAATGTGTGCAACTCGAATAAGGTGTTTTTCAATTTGTTGTATTAATATGTGCTAGCTAACCCAGGATATTTAATGTAATCAATTAATCCTTAAAGTGTAAGGAAGCAGCACAGCTGCAGATATTGTCCCGCGCAAGCCGGTATTGTACCGGCTTGCGCGGGACAATATCAACTAAATAATAAATTTTGATGAAAAATAATCGAAATATGCTCTTAATTTATAAAATTTTCTTTATAATATTTCAGATGATGTTGATGGGAGGTACTATACTTGGCCCTGGAACTATATTCCTTATGTTGGTGGGTGCCTTCGTGGCGGCATTTAGAATCGATAACTGGACTTCTTTCGAATATAACTTGTACCCTATAATGATCTTCATGTTTGTATGCTTCACAATGAAATCACAATATCAGGTATTTAATTTTTGTATACTTTACCATTGCTGGTATCTCCTAGTTTTTTAGCTATTTTAGGATTTTTATGCTATGATGATTCCTATGAAATTAAGATTAAGAATTTCCTTTCTTTATTCATTTATTATTTAAGTACTCTCAGAATTTCACTGGCCACAACTACGATACAGTATGATACAGAGTATATAATACTACATTGACGACCATTATTTTATATTTTTTGACACATTGTTTTTTTTTAATTTTAGTTGTTAGTGGCGCAGATATTGTCAACGGCATATGCAATGATAATGATGGCTGTGATCGTCGGTACTGCACTTCAGTTAGGCGAAGACGGTATAGGTTCACCGTCAGCTATATTCTTGATATCATTGTCAAGTTCATTCTTTATAGCAGCTTGTTTACATCCACAAGAGTTTTGGTGCATAGTCCCTGGAATTATTTATCTGTTATCTATACCCTCTATGTACTTACTTTTGATTTTATACTCTATTATAAATTTAAACGTAGTATCCTGGGGTACTCGAGAAGTGCAAGTGAAGAAAACTAAAAAGGTTGGTACAAGTACTTAATAGAACCCATTATTATTAAATGATATAATTTAATCACTATTTGTTGGTATATTTATTACATAATATTAACAGGAATTAGAACAAGAGAAAAAGGAGGCTGAAGAGGCTAAAAAGAAAGCCAAACAGAAATCACTGCTAGGTTTCCTACAAGGTGTTAACAGCAACGAAGAGGAAGGATCTATAGAGTTCTCATTTGCTGGATTATTTAAATGTTTGTTATGTACTCATCCAAAAGGAAATGAAGAAAAAGTCCAACTGCTACACATATCTTCAACACTAGAAAAAATGGAAAAGAAGTTAGAGACCTTAGAGAGGTAAGCAATATTAGCAATAGATTTTACTATCCATTTCATACAGTATGTAGAAGACTTAAACATTATTTCATATTTCAGAGCTGTAGATCCTCACGGTCAAAGCAGAAGCCGTAAATTGTCTCTCGGGCTTCGAGGTAGTACTAACGGTGATCCATTAGTATCAGTAGCAGAAGGCCAGGAAAACGAGGAAGATTCTGATTCTGAAACGGACACTCTTTCAACTACCCCAAGGGTAAGAAAGAAGAAAAGCGTTCATTTTTTGAAGCTTCAATATTTAAATATTATTAGGGATGTCCTATAACAACAAACTACGGACAGGCATTACAAAGACGTAACTGATTATAATAGAATTAAACCTTTATCTATATTGTGATAAAGTATTTATATAATATGTAAATTTTCAGGAAAAACGAGATGAACTTATAAATCCTTACTGGATTGAAGATCCGGAATTGAAAAAAGGAGAAGTGGACTTCTTAAGTCAATCGGAATTATCTTTCTGGAAAGATTTAATTGACAAGTATATATACCCAATCGATGCTGATAAGGAAAAGGAGGTAATATAATTAAGAAATAAATCCTAAAAGGCTCAATAAATATGTAGAGTCTACTATTCTTTATGTAAAAAGTTTTATAGTGAATGTTCGTGCAAGATACAAATACTACTGGATAGATTGTTAGCAATTTAGTTTAACTTATGGAATTTGTCTAAAATAAAAAACAGCCCGAATAAAGTGTGTGTATTTAAGAGAAGTAGTAAGAATGAAAACAAAAACAAAAAAGCAAGAGAGTTTATATTTCAAGAAGCAAGAACTAAAATCAAAACTGTGCTCATGTCATCAATTATCTTATCATGGACTTTTATTATGTGTTTACTAAAAAGATTTGAATTTCAGGTTACGGTAATACCTACCAACAATTTTTATTAATAAAACCTTTGTGCCCATAATTTTAGGCCCGTATTTCCAGGGATTTGAAAGATTTGAGAGATTCATCTGTTTTTTCATTCTTTATGGTGAATGCCCTTTTTGTCCTAATTGTGTTTTTGCTCCAACTGAATAAGGACAATCTTCATTTTAAATGGCCGCTTGGAGTTAAAACTAATATAACATATGATGAGGTTACGCAAGAGGTAACGTGACAATCCAATATGCAGTGATCGGCCTTCAATGATGATTCGGGATCGCGAATGAATAGTAAAAATATAAAAATATAGCTAGCTGTAATCACACTCAGTGTCCTATCCCAATCACCTTTGAAAGTTGATGCAATTAATACTTTATTTTATGTAATTTTACAGGCTCGCATTGCAGGTGATTTGATAGAGCTTCGCAATAAATCAGTTTTTGCGTTTTTTATGTTCAATGCTTTATTCATATTGATAGTATTTTTGTTACAACTAAACAAAGATCAACTCCACGTGGTTTGGCCTCTGGGAGTAAAGACAAACATTACATACGTCGAGGATACAGGCGAGGTATAGCCAAATATTACAAAATCTGTGTGTCCCCTCACAAGTCTAACGACCTTCTTCTAACCGGTCTGTCTTGGGATGGCACACCAGCATGGAGATCCTAAAGAAATCTACACCGTGAACTAAACTACTTGGGTGACACATCGGTTTCACGCATTCCCTTTAATATATCTAAGGCCTTCAAAACGTTTCTTTAGAATAGTCAATGAACAGGAAAAGAACTATGTGTGAATATTCAACAACAAGCACAATAAGGTCATATGTTACCCAATGGTGCACTATCCAAATATCCCAAAATTTTCTATCTATCTATTAAGGTGGTGGAATTTCTTCCATTAAACTCGGTAACAGGGTTATCGGTATTCCTTGTATATACCTACTTCGATTTGTTAACACAAAAAATATTTACCTGTTTTCTAAATTTAATGTTTCTTGTTATAATGGACTTTCCGCACAAATTACGGTTAATAAAAATAACTGTATAAGTGAATATCATACTTATATTGTGCACAATTCACAATCACATTATTTCATGATTTTTGTGTTTTACTGGTGGATTTGTTAATTTTGTTTCTACGTATTAATATATTTTTACTAAACGTGTGCTAGTTAAGTTTACTATCGACGACGAATATATAGAACAATAATAGTACAAAGATTAAAATAAAAATAAATTATAGATACCTTATTATTTACTACTTTTACAAAGTTCAACATTAAACAAAAAACATTAACTGTCTCATAACAATTTATTAGTTTGAGGCATTTCTGAAATTGGATTTGTGATCGTACTCGCATAATACAATTTAAATCTGCTGCTTGATTCAGTATTTTGATATAATCTATTTAGGCAAGTTGTACTGACATTTCCAATAAATATTTCAGGTGCTCATTTCAAAGGAATATTTGCAACTGGAACCTATTGGTTTAGTATTTGTGTTCTTCTTCGCCTTGATTTTGGTCATTCAGTTTAGCGCTATGATGTTCCATAGATTTGGAACTATTTCGCACATATTAGCGTCAACAGAAATGAATTGGTTCTGTACAAAGAAGGTATCTAATTGCTTTTTTCTATTACAGTAGTAGTAAGAGTACAATTTTATTAGTGTTAAGAGAGAGATGAAACGAATCACAGCTGTAACTTCGACTTAAAAGGGTTGTTGTTTCCCAGTACCTTATATGACATATGCCTTCAAAGTTGAAACTTAAAATACAACTCACCAAAGCAGCGTCACAGTAAAATTTATCAACGATAATTGTCATGCCACCATGGTCCTGGAAAAGCTCTATCACCATAATTGATACCTCTAAATATGAGTGAAGTTGTAATATAATAAAGGTGCAAAGTAATATTAATATGTAAATAACATTTTCAGTCCGAAGACTTGTCTCAAGATGCTCTGTTGGATAAAAATGCAATAGCCATAGTGAAGGACTTACAAAAATTGAATGGCTTGGATGATGATTATGACAACGACTCAGGTTCTGGCCCTCATAATGTAGGTAGAAGAAAAACTATACATAACTTGGAGAAAGCGCGACAAAAGAAAAGAAATATTGGCACTCTTGATGTTGCTTTCAAGAAACGTTTCTTCAGTATGAATGCAAATGATGGTCCAGGTATGAAATAATACTATCATTTTTTAATGTACATATTAACGTAGATAAAACATGCTGTAAGAATTAATATAACATTTTTAATTATAGGCACACCAGTATTGAATCGCAAAATTACATTGCGAAGAGAAACTCTTAAAGCTTTAGAAACAAGAAGAAACTCAGTCATGGCTGAAAGAAGAAAATCTCAAATGCAAACACTTGGGGCCAATAATGAATATGGTGTAACCGGCATGGTAATAGCATAATATTATCCTATGTCCACTGTAATAATATATAATATATAAAATAATATATAATATATAAAATAATATATAATATATATAATAATATATAAATATACTAATAATATATATAAGCAACTAATTGCTTTCTGCACAGATTTAACATATGAGCCCAGCTGCTGATCAGCAAATATTAAAACTTATTGTATTATATAATATCTGGAACCACCATTAATAACTAATATTAAATATTTCAGTTGAACAACAATCATGGTGTACCACGTCATCGTACATCAACAGCAAATATCTCGGTGAAAGATGTGTTTGCGGAACCCAATGGAGGACAAGTGAATCGGGGATATGAGACCACATTAGGAGACGAAGACGATAGCAACTCTATGCGACTTCAGCCGAGACAAAACCAAGTCACCTTTCAAGGAAGATATTAGCGAAAAGCTGTTTTTTCGCATATCCTAAGAGTTGCCAAAATTACGTACGAATTTAGATGAAGTGCCTAGAATAATAAATTGTAGATACTCATTTTAGAATAGTAGTTGCTATTTCCTGAAAAATACTTAATCTTATGGACTTAACAACAATTCTCTTAATTGTATAATATTTTTTAGCTTGTGATATTTTTAATGTTATTAATGTCGAGAAATTTTGCAAACGAAGTGACAACATTCCGTCCAACTTTATAAAGTACAATACTTTATAAAAATATAGTTTTAACGTGTATACACTGCCACTAAACTTTACAATTTGTATATTTCATTTCATGTAAGCTGTATCAGATAAATACAAGTATTACAATGAAAAATAGTTTTATTATAATGCTTTTGATAAAGTGAGTTTTTGCTTTTACAGATAATCTATTTGGAACTGTGAAAAATTAACTTTATGATTAAAAAAGGAACACAAAATGACCAACTTCACATTTTAGCATAAATTTAATCTTATAAAAAAACTTACAGTTAATATTCTTAGTTTTCCAAAAATGACACAAATTCCGTCAGTTTGAAGAGCTGATCTTCACTGGATGTATGCAGTGGTGCAGGCTGCACCGGCGGTGTAGGGTTAACAGTAATGCCATCATCATTAAGCTCCCATTTTCGATCTCTACATATTTGTAGAATGGCTTCCTTGCTCAGTCCAGTCATATTCACAACTGTGTCTATTGCCAAGGAGCTATATGCACGCCCAATTAAATTGAAGGCTCGCTCTCGAACTTTTTCTGAAATAGAGTTATGGCCTTAATAAATAAATGATGTACTATTAGATAGAGTACTAATTTAAAATTGACACAATTTTTTTAATAGTGACTGTATGAAAAAAAGCACAACATATTATTGTGTCTCAATAGAAACTACAATTTGAAACATTCTCTGAAGTCATGCTCATCCTCAAACAAAAAAATATTAAAAATATCACAATAAACAATTTATAATGAACATTTTAATTTGTTCTGTTAGACTATACAATTTTTGCTATTTAAAGATAACATTATCAATTTTTGAAACGAACCATTAAACTGGTTTAAGTTTTGTTTGCTAATCCATATAGTTTCAGATTTAACCAACCATGTAGAGTATAAATTCAGCTGTATGTGTTACATTTACCTTCTAAAGCTCTAATTATATGGGCTACAGGCTCAGTCCAAGTGTAAGCGGCTAGTGCTTGATATGTGCCTGGTAAATCTTTCTTCCATAACTTCTTGCCAACTGCCCAAATTGCTGTTATTTCTGGGTTACTACTTGTAATGTTTTGAGGGATTCTCTTCCATAAAAACTTAGCATTGCATCTGAAAATATTTTTACATTTAATATTATGTTAGACATAAGGAGTAGATCTACCTAAACATTTTTTTTGAAGCGGGTTATAGTTGTCTAAATGTGTACCCGGTTTCTACACATTACATACATTACAACTTACAAATCATTTTGATATAAGTAAATGGCGAGTAGTTGGGCGTATGTTGAAGGTGGAGCCACTCCTGTGGGTGCCTGAAAAATAAGAAAATACCTTCGAAGTCAACACTAATGAATAATATATATTACACGCAGTTTATTTTAGACAGTTTTATGCTTACCTCCAACTCCTGTTTTTCTAAGTCCGCACATAGTTTATCAAAATTAGTTATCATTTCAACTATATAAATTAGCGGCTTAATAATTAGAGACTCCTATTTTTTTCTTTTTCACGTCTTTTTCTTCCCTTGTGCACTGGAAGCCAACATTAATCTGTCACAAGTCAGATGTCAATATTGAATAAATGTAAACTGACATTGACGTTTGGACCCTTTTTTGTTAATGTTTTAACGGACTTGTATAACAATCTTTACTGCCAATCGAATAATTATTTAATTTATTGTGCATAATAAGTACTTTTAAGAGCAGTATGTTCTTACCTTAATTAGAACACGAATTAAAAAATATTGGACTAAAAAAATACAGAATTAGTAGCATGCGTATCCGTATTGCGTGGTGTTAGGCATAGCAGCTCATAAAAATAATACTTTACTTTAAATAGGTCCACTATCAGCTTAGCTAGATGAGTTACAACTGAGTTAATATTTCTGAGATTAAAATAAATCAAATGACTATCATAGAAGTTTAGGCTTCAAATTGAAACAATCCATAAGAGCCTGAGAACAATCTACCACTATATAAGTACACCGAAGATGCCTTCTATATAAATTGAGTATCTACAAACCTACCTATAAATAATTCAAAACGTTAGTAGATGCACTCTATTGGGTATCTATACAGGTGCTTTGAGTCAGGTAGATATAACATCCTTTTGATTTTATACACTAATCGCAAATTAGATTGTATATTAGGCAATCGCGCAGGTCTGAGTTCAGCTAACGTTCTAGAGTTCACGACGCGCTTATTAATTTATATCGATGATTGCACGATAAATTACTATTATACTGGTAGATACAATACAGTTCATAATTTCAGCACTTTACCAAATATATTTATACTATTAGCATTTTCGGCATGATATTGCAGTTGGTTGGTATGTGAAACTTGAGAATAGACAGCCAGGTTACCTACCTACCTCAAATATTTCAGTGAGAATCATGTTTTAAGTTTTTCTGATCTTTGCGATGAGAAAGTGTTAAAATTTTACGCATCAAGACTATTATGATTTCTGTTTAAATTTTGAAATGTAGGAATAGATTTCTTTATGTTAGGTATAGGTATATAGGTACTCGTAAGTATTTATTTTTTTCTTTTATGCCATGCTTTTTCATGCATATGTTTAACCTACATAAATCATAATAGGTATAGATAGAAACTCCTGAAGGGCCCAATTTAAGCGTAAGCTTGGACGGAACATACAAAATCTGACCGTGTACCGATTATTGCAATAGGTTATTTATTTATATTATTATTTGTAGCTTGCACCTAACACCAGCATATTGGTTAGGTATTAACTCTACTGAAAACTTTTAATGCTAGAAATTTGGCGTTGGCCTGATAATCGTACCTACTCTGTTTAATCGTAGGAAGGCGATACTCACGCTTGTAAGTCGTGCTTAGTGCAGCCGATTTGCAAGTGTGATTGTGCTGCATAGGCACAGGCAGTGTGGCCCCATTTTTATAATTGAATTTCACGGTTATTGATCGAGGGCTTGGGCGGGCTCTAGTCAACTTGTCGGCTCTCGTTGCTTGCCTCGACTTGCGTCACAATGTAACCGGAGCTGATAGACTGACTGACATGCTGAGTCACTCTTCAATATTGTCGCTCATAATGCTAATTTTCTCGTTATGCGTGTACCAATTTGCATCTTAATGCTCTTTATAGTAACCGTGCTGAGATTATTTGTTTATTATAGATGCATTCGTTCTGTGTTCGATGAGTTAGCTATCTATAGCTTAGTGACAGTGTTACATCCACTCTGATGATGTCATTCAGTTCAATGAGAGGCATTAATATTGTATCATCTAATGATACAACATAGTGGATACCTAGCCTATATTTTTTCTTGGTCTTAATCTTTAATTTTTGTTCCACATCTACACTTGACAATTTAGGCAAAAGTACGGCGCATCTATATAAAATTAATATAGAATACCTATTTAGTGGTTGTATACGTATGTAGAATAGGTGTAATTAAACTGTACTTTTACTCACGGTTAAATGATAAGTCAATTAAATGATGATGATCTATTTCTCGACTGAATATCTACGGAACTCTGCATATAGTCCTAAGAAAAACGACATTTGCAAGAGCAATGTTTTGTGACCGTGTGTTCATTAAAACAATGTGAAAATCATTATTAGATTGGATAACCACATAAAAATAAGCTTTCTGAGTGATCGTTGCGTTGTCAGCAAAACTCTATCTCATTCAAGCCCAGGGATAGGAAAGCGTCCTTAAAATATATTTTTGCCACATAAGCGATGCTTAAGTAGAGGAAGTATTTCAACGGATATTATTATTCGCAAGTTGCTATATTACTTTTTATAGAAAGTGCGTAGGTACCTACAACCTTCTCATTGTAAATAACTATAATGTTCTTTAATTAATGAACTTGCCTAGAGATTAACACTGGTCATAAATTTCTCTTATCTCGAATCTTGATTTAGCGTGGTGAGGATTACATCAGGCAATTTGAATATATCGCAGTGATTTACATCTTTGGCTGTTCCGATTGATCTCTTGCCTACCGCAAGGTGTGCAAAGAATAACGCGATGCGAGCCGAAACAATGGGATCATTTGGAAATAGGAGAGCATGACCTATCTAATGATGCCTAATTATTTTGCGCAAGGTGTTGCGAGGAGCGTTTCGTCACTTTCACTTCTTGTTGGATTGTCCAATGAAACTGTTGTCACGCTCTGACGGTAACCAATAGGCATGCTCACGCCCCGCCTTGAAGGATAGGCGTGCGCTGTGGCCCCGGCCCAAAAAGCTTCGTCAACGCTTTTGTCCCGCGGCGTCGCATAATGCATAAACAAAGGCGGCATGCATCAGTCGAATAGACAAATGTAAAGTAATCTTACAACGAAGTCTGTCCAGACTCGACAGGGTCACCATTACACTTTCTTGTGAAACATCGCTTGCGACTTGTATTCAGTTTGAAGGATGTTGGTCATATAAGAGATAACAAAGTTATGCCTCATGAGTAGCGCAAAAAGACCTCCTACAAAGGGGGCAACGCATCAGTGACACACACGGTGTTGCTCATGCCCATAGGCGGCAATGACCACTTACCATCGGTCCTATAGAAATTATAATGGTGAATGCCTCTACGGGTTTTAATTTAGATTCCCAGCCGGGACAAAAATTATTTATGCGACAGCTGTACCTATATTCTTTTCGGATGCATAGAGTCTGTCCACGCGATGACTGACATGGGGAATCTAAATCGTAATAGTGTGAGTGTGGGTTTAAGGTTTTTTTAATACTGAATATGTTTATTTTCCCTAGTAGGACAGTATGGTGCAACACGAGGGCCGATCGCCTCTAGTGACCCGCGGCGAGAGGTCAGCGTCATCGCTGCCACACTGTGCCGACAGCGCTGTGTAAAATCGCTAATTATATTCAATCATGGTCTCGCTTCATAGCGAATTGCCACTCACACGTGCTTTTCTAAGAGCAGCTTTTCACATTAGTTGGATAATGCCTCCTCACATGATGTCCGTGGTTGGAACCTAATTTATTAAGTTGCGGTTGTAAATTCGCATTAATTTTCATTAAGGTTTAGTTAAACTTTCCGACTTCAATAGTACTTATTTGTATTTGTATGACAAGAAATGTAGCTATGTACCTAAATGTATTCAATTTTAATTTGTTATACCTACTGTTAAGGTAGAAGGGAAAAAGAAGCGACCTTGCATAAGATAACAGTAGGCACCACATAAATTGTCTTGGCCTGAAAAAGATGTCGAGTATTCGCTTAAATATTTCCATGTAAAATGAACCCTACAAATTTTATTATCAATTAACTTACTTTTCTCTTTTTGAAATGATGTAAAAAGTTGTTTTTTAACTTATAAGAAATTGTAAAAAAAAATGTCAATAATGATCTTTTTTACAATGATCAACATTGGCCTAGGGTGCTGTCGCGATATGATAACACAGATACAAACACATATATTGATATTAAAGTATAATATAAAAATGAAATATAGAAAAAGTAAATTACATAAAAGTTAGACATATCATAAAAGGTCCCATAAACTCAAAATATTTTGAATATTTTAATGAAACCTATAATTTATTATGTTTAAAAATAATTACATGTACAATATAGATGATAAGTATGGTGAACGAAATATCAAATAACAATTGGTATTAATAAATTTCATGATCTTAAAATACTGGTATATGAACGTCACGAAATGAAGTCATCGCCTTAATGTATGTTTAAAATAAAGCTTATGATGAAATCTCTCACAGCTTGATTGTAAAATTTGTGTTACGATATTAATTAATTATCACTCACCTGTCAACTAAGGTTTCTTTCATCGGAAATTGGTAAATTAAATGTGCCTACCTCTTATACGAGTATATTTGAAGATGCCGAAAACATTTTTTAAAATTAAACTCTTTCAAGGCTAGCAACGTTTGGGAAGTATCACACTGGTACTGCATGTTTATAAATGACAGTGAAAAATTGCCTCTATGTTAGATTATAGAAAAGCGAAACAAAAATAGCAGAAAACTTAAAATATATATTCTTAAACCACCGGTAAACACGTAACACTTTTTTCGAAAGAATTTAAAAATGATAACGTAAATTGCCGTACGCAACTTGGAAGTTAACATTTTTGAAATGTACTAAAATGCGCACACAAAAGTTTCAACGCATCCAAACTTAATGGGCATTAATTAATACAATTAGCCCTCGGAAAATTGCACATAAGACTGAAATAATGAGCGTAAATTGAGGCAACTTTACACTTCTGATTTATTGTCCTGCACTTGTAAGATTTCGTCGAAGAGAAAACAGACCAGTTTGGACGGATATTACGGGCGGTATATAAAATTGATAATGAATATTTATAAAAACTTAATCACAGTTCACTGTATTTTCCAGCAGGTCACGAAGAGAAACCATAAATCAGAACATTTCCACTTAATCATGTAAATATACTGGTGTCTACTATATTTTAATAAATAAAACAGTAACCGCCACACTACCAACATTGAGTTACTATTGTCTTATAATTTATCGATAATCCTTATTCAATGTTTCATGTTTTCTATTATATTGGACTCGAGTAAGAAAAACGAATAAATTATAGATAACAAAGTAGTAGGGCTCGAGAGGATTAGCACCACTATTTCTGCTGTGAAGCAACTTTTTGCATATTAAGTTTCACTTCGAAGGCT
>DWJH01000082.1:0-15307 GCA_018248735.1 Tagiades litigiosa | reverse complement strand
GCGGCCGGCAGTTGGTAGAAGATGAAATTTTAAGTGAGAAGGAGTGCACAGAGAATAGCCCTGACAATCTACCCGATGCAAATCCGACCTGGTATAATTGTCACCTGTGTCCTAAAAATTTCAAAATGAGGGGATCTTTGATGGTTCATTTAAGAGTAGCTCATTTTGGATTTGCTTCAAATAACTCGACAGATAATAATCTAAATAATAATGTTATAGACAAAAATGCAAACCAGGTAGAAGAAACCTCAACTGTAATTGAGAGAAATGATGGCAAACAATGGCAATGTGATGTATGTCGTAAATGTTTTACAACAAAGTACTTTTTGAAGAAACACAAGCGTCTTCATACAGGTTAAATTTATTGGTGTTTCTTTTTGAGGTAATTTTTACTAACGAAATCTAATACACACATATTAAGTTATCACACTATTTCAGCCCTATCGCAATCATCATAATTAATATTTTAGGAAGAATTCACATGTTAACCACTTCGTATTTAGCAGACAGCTTCATGGCTAATTGGTAAATAAAAAACTCTAAAATGTTTTGCTATAAAATAATTAGTAAAATATTGATGTACTAATTAAATTTTGTTTTTTAGGTGAGACTCCGTACGCATGTACACAATGTAGTAAAACTTTTACATTTCAGCAATCTTATCACAAGCATCTATTATATCATAATGATGAAAAGCCTTATACGTGCTCCTTCTGTGGAAGAGCTTTTAAAGAGTTGTCAACATTACACAACCATCAACGTATCCATACCGGAGAAAAGCCTTTTTCTTGTGAAACTTGTGGTAAATAATTTAGATTGTTTTTTTAGTAACAATATCACAACAAATAAAAATTGAAATTTTCATATTATTTGATGACACATGGAATATATAATGACTAGTGCCAAACTTAACTTAGCTGTCTGGTTTTTTCCAGGTAAATGTTTTAGACAAAGAGTTTCATATTTAGTTCATCGACGCATACATACCGGTGTTATGCCGTACAAATGTACAGCTTGTAATAAGAGCTTTAGATATAAGGTATGTCTATTTTTCTCGAATGTTCAGTTCAATTAATATTACAATGATGGAATAATTGAACGAATATCATATATAAATATTTTTTCAGGTATCTCAAAGAACTCATAAATGTCAAGCTCAGCCACCTGGTACAGTAATTAGAAAATCCGGTGATCTTGTAGAAAAACTGAAAAAGAAACATAATGCAACTGAAGATACATCCAAAGATAATGAAAAAGAACCTATCAAAGACGTTACATATGCCGAAATTTCTGAAGCAAACGCCGAGCTAGTTCGGACTGGTGCAAAATTATCTTTGGAAGACATGGAGTCTGATAATTTTAATATAATTGCTGAAACATTCAAAGAAGATGATAATTCTTGTATTGCTAGCACTAGTTTCTCATCTACGACGATGAGAAACGAAGTATTTGAAATGGAAAACATGAACTCTATTGAATCAAATATAGATGAACTAATAGAATCTCTACCCATTATTGACAAAAATGTTCCTTCTCCTTCGGAAATTTTGAAAAATTTGTGCTTATCTACCGATGAAGAATTGTACGTCTTTAAAGAATTATAGACTTTTAAGAATAAATTGAATTAAACATTGTCTTGATTGATATGAATATAATTAATAAATACGATACGTTGTTTTTATTCAATTTGATTTAATCTTTTATAGATTGCTACTATAAATTACAAATTAAAAATAATAGTAAAAGAAAAAAAAAGGAAAAAATTTACATTTAATTATTTTTTAGCTATTATATAGAATTTTGTTTCTAGTCTTGTCACTCAACAATTGAACATTATTCTTAACCTTTTACAATTTAGTTGCTTGTCTAAACATCAAGTTAATTGTTTAACTTTAATTCCCAGACGACATCAAAAACATCGATTCGAATTAAAGATTTTATTATCGATATAAAGTTTTATAAATACCGATTATTTTATAAATACCGGTTTTTGGGACAACTCTTTAACTTATTTTTTTCTGTTATCTGTATTTGATATTTCAATTCCTCTTCCTCCTCCTCCCTTCACACCGCCAATGCCCACAACACAGCATTGTGGAAAAAGACACGCGTTGTATCAGCCAGCTGTTTTTGTTCTAAGTGTTTGAAAAATCAGTGTAAATCATTATGCATCGAAATTGAACAGTGTCAGTTATATTTAGTAGTGTGATTTTGCCAGTTGAATGTGAAATAATAAGTTTATTAAAATTCTAGTTGAGTGGACAATACAATCGATTTGTGGTTTTGTTAAACTTTAAAACGAATGCATAGAGTTCGTAGCAATTTACTACGTCGTACTTTTATGAAGTGTGTTGTGTGTAAATTGAACCTATGAACTGAGATCTTCGTGTGTAGTGTATAACTTCAACGCTAAATCAACAACGGTGAGTAAAGAAGTC
Organism: Tagiades litigiosa; assembly: GCA_018248735.1. Classification (NCBI taxonomy): domain Eukaryota; kingdom Metazoa; phylum Arthropoda; class Insecta; order Lepidoptera; family Hesperiidae; genus Tagiades; species Tagiades litigiosa. Next base: position 12,869 of record DWJH01000082.1, on the reverse strand, counting down.
GTCGCGCTTATTAATTTTACTTACGATACCTTCGTTAATTCCTTTGTATCGAAACATTCGCAACATTATCCTACAGTCGTAGAAGGTCATTTTGCAATATCTGAAAGCTGTAAATTGCTTCCTCATTGCGTTTTGGATGGAAATAAAGAAAATAATACCCTTAAAACGATACAAATAAATGCATAGATATTTTCAAAATCATATTTTTAAAGGATGAAAGACTATGACTCTGTGCCAGTGACCCAATTAAAAGAGTAATATGAATATTCCAATGTGTCATCACAAATTTGTATTCATAGGCGGTTTTAGAATGTGTGTTTATTGTAATTTTGTCAACATTCATTTTGTAAAAATGCTCTTAAATCATTAACACTTTCATCAACCCAATAGTGTGTAATGAAATACAATGAACAAAGAATTCTTTGTTTGTAATTTTTTGAGTTTGATTCAGTATAGATTGATTATATAATATTGATATTCAACAAAGATTTCTCAGGATATTAAAATAATGAATACTTTACATATCTTTACCATAAACATTTCATTCTTATTCAACACATGCCATAGTTAGCATAGCATATGATAAATGTTTGTTGGATATTAAGTGTTGTTATTTGTCGTTGTTGCCACCCAGAATACAGAATATCCTCATGCAGGACTGAAACGTTACCCTTGCTTGGTAGTACTTCATTGATTCATACCAAAAAAGCCTTATATAAGAATATTCTTGTACTAGATATCCATCAAATGTGATATGGACATACCTAGAACTCGGGGCAAAGCAGCTGGTTTGCACTATTCTCTAAATCTCTTCCTATTTGAGAACACCATGTTTTTCTCACCTTTATACAAGGTGCATTTCTTACCAATGTTGATAGTTACCATATATATTTTTAACCTTCGGGCACAATGTTCCATCAAGAGAATTTTCTCAGTTGGATCACTGTACAAATACTCAATTAAATAAAATAAATGTAATAAAATATATATAAAAAATAAAATTAATATTGATAGGAAACTTATAATACATTATATAAAATATTTTAAAATCCAACTACCAACAAATATTTTTGTGTAATTTTACTATTTATTTAATCATGTAAATAAGCATATAGGTCGCTAATTAAAAGTAACCATGTCATAAGCTATTTCACAGACGCATTGCTACTCCTGAGGTCAAACATGATATTTGAGCTGAAACACGACCCTTGAGTCCCTTCTCACCAGAAATAAGTGCGGTGAATAAACTCACTGAGATAGGGTCTACAACCATTCTTTTTAAATATAGCAGTTACTACACTTTGCATACTTCATAGGAAATTATAAGAGCCTATTGACAACTTGGAAAAACAATTGGTACAACTTAAGAGACATTTGTTTTATAATTACGTCAGTTACAATTGTAACTCTGTAATCTGATTTTTCCAACCTGCAAATAATTGTAACCATTCTATTCTAACACTGGGAAATGTTTAGTCATCACTACAATCTGTAAACAGTGCTGACAATTACTGTTTAAAAATAGGAAATTTGCAGTGATCATTGGAACCAGAGGTTTTAAACCACCTTCATTCAGTACACCTGTAATTTGACTAAATCCGTGTTAGAACGCAACATACTTCTTAAGCAATCTTGGAACAGATGGAGCATAACCCGCGGAAATAGGTTCCGCTCAAAGACGTCAGAGTAACACTTGTAACTCTATTTTGCATACAAAATTATTACATGTCTACTGCGCATTTCGCATATCGCGTATACAAGTTTTTTACTCAAATTACTACTCTTGAGCGACAGCCGGTATACTTATCAATAATTTGAAAAAATTAACCTCTTACTTTCCAGTGAATTGTCCTTTGTTAACTCTTATTTTGCATAAGTCATTTATGTTTATGATATGTCGTTATGTTTATTACCTTAGTAAACATGCAAATGAGTACCAATATTACCCGAAGACAAAATAGAATTACATCTTTGAATTGTGCATTTCCAGTAAAAAATAGCGATTTTTAAAAGATTTATCCTTAACTAAATGTTATAAGCAATGTGTTACCGAGATTGAAAAAAATCGGTAAAAATGTAAATGTTAAACAATATTAAAGTGGCTATATATTTGACTTCCCTGCGACAAATATCAACAAAAGATTCGTCGACGATGTTGAATCGTACAACTTTAATTGGGTATACATCCGCGGACGGAGTGCGTTGTGTAGTGTGCATACAGGTATTTGTTTATCGCAGCGAGGGTACGGATAGAGGAGCCGGGTGGAACTGTGGAGTCTGTATTGATTCGACGCGCCGCCCGCTCGACCAGACTGCCTCCCGTTCCTCGTTCCGTTTGCGTCCTCGTAGTCTAACACATCTCTACAACTTGATGGGAATTGGCAAGTCTGGCGGATGTTCGGTACAATTGTATTCATATGGAATATGCAAATTTTGTATTTTCTACATTCACTGAATAGGTGATATCAAGCTGAAACGAAAACTCTTAATGTTGAATTAATGTTCTTAGAGTTTCTCTATCAATATTACAATTTAGCTTTAAGACGGTTAGGAATTACTAGAATTCGGAATAAGTTTTGCAGGCACGTTTAATATTAACTCTTATAAACAATGCAATAAATATAACATTTATTATCTGTTCCCTGTGTACCATGTTTTGAAATTTTCTTTTGTTAGGAAGATAAGCATGAAAGGTGAGAAAGAGAAAGGTACCCCTGCCAGGTCTAAATCGATCTCGTCGCTTCGCTCGACGTAATCATCTCCCTTCACCCCCATTCAGTCGCTGCATAATGCATTATAATTGTAATAGCCTATACAGAAATCAAAGTAAGAGAAAAGAAAATAAAGTAAAATGGAAGGAAATACTGCAATCGAAAAGCACGTTGATAACACAGTGGTTAAATATGAAAATCGAGGGCTGGAAATCCAATATTAGTAGACATATTTATCGGCGAATTATTATATGTAGAAAAGTACACACTCCAGGGCCCTTCGTAGTATTTTCCGTGATCTGTGAAGTTTGCCGGACTTGGCTATAGTTTCAATCTGTGTAGAAAAATTCTGCTCAGTAATAGTCATTGAAGGGTTATAATGATTGTATCATATAGATACCATGATGATTGATGACTGATATACGAGTCTAAATTTTGTTAGTAATTTAACTTAGTAAAGGAACTGAAATTTATGAAAATTTATTAGTATAAAAGTAGCAATTACGGAAGTATTTACTGTACAATAACAATAAACACAGTACAATATCATCGTAGTTACTACTACTGTAAATAAGGAGAAGTAAGCTTCTAATTTTTTAAATTGAAACAGTACTCGCATGAGTAGCTACACAGTACAAAGATGTGTGATTTGTATCCGATCTACCGATGATAATGTGTCTTAAGTCCTTGATTGGTCCTTTAGTAACGTACCAAATTTAAAGGGGAGCGTGTTAAAACATCCATGAATCTCGAATGCCGTGCTTATTTTCTTGTAATACCTAATGGTACGGTGGTAACTGCTATCATTAGTAAATAATATATTCACTTGCCTTATCGCTAGGGTATAACGTGACTGAATCGTAATTGATTGTTAGTACATGGTTGCCTCATTGCTTACAATACAATACACTAAGACGTGCTTGATGTTGAAAATGAACAATTCAACATATGAATATAACGCCGAAAGTGCCAAGGGCAGGTGTGTCCTTAGTCGCTGCTATTTATTTTTTTTAGACCGAAGTTTGACAATAGGACCACCAGATTTTAAATGTTTATTTTAAAATTTCTTAGCAACACCCGAGGAACGCATTTCCGGATCAGTAGGAAAGATTTTTTGTCCTCTTTTATGAAAAGGTATCCCACGTTCTGTAAATATTATTATTTTCGGTAAATATTATGTAAAATTAAGTTATTGCAACTTTTGTATAATAGAAGATAAGCAGCCTTCTTTGACGATGGAAGCTTCTTTTAATTAAATTGTACCCAGTCGTTTATTACGTGCGTGAATAATAAGTCCTAACTCAGATATGTCCAGGAAGATAAATAAAAATAAAATAAAATAATTTAAAAATGCTGCACACACGCATTAGTTGTTTTAGTTAAAAACTTATTTTACGCCCGATTTATTTTAAAGCGATAGTTTGTTTTTATAAGACATTCCTATGATCTAATGTTAAAACTATAGATTGCGGTCTGTTTATCAACCAGACCTTGTCCTTATTTTTTACCACTTCTACTACACTGCTCTTACATGGCATTGTTCAGTATTTCCACGGAGGTGAGATTATCGGTTGTGGTCACTTGATGTCAAGGCTGTAAACTGAAGGACTTCTTTAATGCTCAAACTACGTATTTATTGATCCGACCTTGAAAATTCTTCCTCAAAAATATCAGTAGCTATAGTGTTTCCGTCATCGATGTTTCAATACACACTTTCACGTTCATAGCGAAAAAAGCAGGGCTTATGTCAGACTCTCTCCTAGAGTTATATTCAAATCGCAATCTCATTAGTCCAAAAATAGACCATAATCTCTAGAACATTTTGTTCTTTATTATGAATACGTATCAAACGGCAGGGCAACAGGGTGCTGTATCGATTCGCGCGAGTCGCCCGTCCGGACCCTCCTCTCCACGTAGCCGTCTCTCCATTTTTATATTTCACTAGTTACATAGCATTAATATTATGAAACATCTATTTAAATAATAGGAATTCTTTGTTCTGATGTGGCCGGAACATAAACGAAACTAACATCAATCTCCGTTGGAGAATATGGCGAGCAACTGGTGTTCTTTTCTTTCCCATCACCCTTTGTTTGAAGTTTAACTTCTTAGGAATGTTTTCTTTCCGTATGCGCGTTTGATATGACAGATTCTGGTAACAGATTGGGTGATCCATTTAAATTGTTTTATTTATTGTCTAAAACATTTGCTTAGGGGGAAATTAGATAAACTTTTTTTTGTTTCTTCTATTGCTAAATAATAGTATTGAACAACTGAAGACCTGCCTTATTTCTTTCTGCTGTAGTGAATCAGTGGCTAACTTTTGATATTGTAGATGGTATAGAACTATCCATCTAGTAATTTATTCCATCTGGATAATTAAAACGACCTGCGCTGAAAACAAAGTATAGTGTAGCTGTTTACAGGACTGTAAGTAAAATGATAATAATGTACTTTTTACCAAAATAAATATTTTTTTATTCTTAAATGTAAATTCGAGTTCGGCCGAGTCGACATTGATTTGTGTCGAAGTTTTTTTAGCTTGTTTTTCTAATCACTCTTCATTATTATTTTCAAATTATAAGGTTTTTTTATAACTAGCTTTAAGCAATATGGCGACAGTAGCGCGACCTACCGGGTCCAATACTAATTTAGAAACCTTCTTTGGCTCATGCACAATAACTTTGCAAAAGATCATCAAATGATCAACTGCATAGTTTACGATTCCATAAACGATTTACAGACAGACAAACATTCATTTTTATTTATAAAAAGATTTATGTGTGCGTCTAGGCCTTTGTGTAGGGCGCACAGCAACCAGACCCCAGGCTGGTATCGATCTGTCGTCCCGAGCGGATAGTCGACCGCTATCAGCGTGGCGCTCAACGAAGGTCATTCCAGCATCACGATTCATTGTTTTTCTACATATAAAGTGGGGTGAATTAAAATATAAAATTGTCAACCTTTTGTGTTTTAATCGGCATAGCAACTAAGCATACTCCCTATCGATCTGCGCCTGTCCGGACATTTCGCGCTACCGACCGGCGACCGTCTCTCTCGGTTACATTGCATTGTGTAAGGTAATAAACTGTGTTGTGTCTGTTTCGCCCCCGCGGCTCGCATTGGGATATGTAAAAACGGTTTAATCGGTCTTTGTGCTAATTGATTATGGATGAGTTTAAGTGACTTTTATACTAATTGATATCTTTGAATATATGTATACAGGTATTCACAAGGTTAAGCCATGTCTTTGAGAATGAATAATGATTCTGTATATATTTTAATATGAGTGCATTTTTTATAAGTAATACCTGAATTATGACTTTAAAAGTGTAACATGTCGATAGGTAAAATTATCAATTTAAGTTGCAAAAAAGATTAATCTGTTCCATCCACAAGTGCCTCTTACTCGAGCCGTTTAAATTTCTTGCCAACATAGTTAAAGTGGGTCGTTCTCTGACGTCCTTGGATGATTAGCCCACGCTATTTCTTGCTACTATATATATCTAGATGAAATAAAAAGTTATAAGGGATTAAATTCATTTTAAACGTGGCAGCAAACTAGAATCAAGTACACAGCACATAATATCTGATGTAATAAATAATTATGTGACATGACAAATAATTAATTTCTATTGAATAAAATGTATCAAAAAATAAACCGCCTTTTATGTTTAAGACAAAGGCTAATCGTTCTCTAAATCTGAACCTTCGAGCAGGATGAAACGCGACCTAGTTTTAACTTTAGCCATTTTATGAAACGATTTAAAATGATTCTAAAGATATTAAGGAGACCTTATTAAAGTAGCAATTTACATTGATTTGTATAGATAAATGATTTCTATAGTTTGTTTCATCTGATACCAACTCAAATACTTTGTAAAATATTGTAAATACAACTTTAAAGCAGTGGTATGTCTCCTGTCACTAACATTATAAGAATGACCCTGAAATCAGTATACAAATAAAAAATCACCATAAAAATAAAGTTTTTTATGATTCTTCATTCATCGACTAAGTATAATGTAGACAGCAACACACGAAAAGTGTACTGTGGTAACCATAAATACTTAACTTGCATTGCATAAATTTTAAAACTTTGTCCTGTGTGTAATGCGAAGTATTAATTTAAATAATGTTAAATGAATGTATATAATTCGTAATACTTAAATTAAAAAGAACATTTTACTTTAAATTTATAAATACGTAACCAAGCTGAAACCACCATCAAAATTTAAATGTTTAGTAATGTATTTATCTCCAAATGTTAGTAGGGCGCTAAAATTAGGTGAACATTTTTATAGCTTCAGGAGACTACAACACTATAAATTCGCTGTCAGATAAAAAAAAGTTAAAGTTCATCTAGTAAAGAAATTATATTAGAGTTGCTTTTAAATCCAACAAACAGTTTGATGTGGCTTTCGACAGAGAAATTTTCGTTTTAGTTCTTTTTTAATTTCGTACCGCTTTCGAATTAGATCACTGATCACTGGCCTCAAATATTTTCTGAGATGAAAAACCTTTTGAAAATTGACAGATTCAAGTGAATGACGCTCATTGGCTGAATGTTACTCTATGAAAACGTATTGAATATAACAGCCCGCAATGCTACGATAAATTATGAAATGCGCTATTTATTGTCTTTTCATAATGTTGAATATAAATATTGAAGTAGGTATTTTAAAGCTAAAAACACGTGCAAGATATTTAATGGCAGTGCAAGGGATAGTGTGAGCTTTTGTAACTTGAATCACGTGTTTTAAATGTCGAATTTTTCAATAATTTCTGCAAGTTTAATTTCGCTATAGACTTTCTTTATTTTTTTATTGTTAGGTTGTTTAATTAAGTATTTAATTATCCTCATTACATATTATTTTTGATTTATTAATTTGACTTCTGTAATGATTAAATGATTTATTAAATGTAGGTACTACTTAGTAAATTTACAATTATAAATATTAATCTACCTTTCGTCGTTCGCTACAGCAAACAGCTTTTGCATGTATATTTTAAGGTTACTAAGAGCATTAACCCGATTCACTAGCATACAATATCTGTATTCCTTTTTCCTTTCAAGGTTATTTTTTGTTCAACATAATAAGTTTACCATCCGCATCTTTTAATGAAGTCGTTGCCTTCGGATAAAACCTCCTTATTACCCGACATCTACATATTTTACTTAACTGCCTAATATAGAACTTCTATTTTGCTATAATATTATGAGCATCTGATATTATGCGTATTATCAAAAACTACGGTCTACCTACTTACGCTTACTCAGCAATAATAAAGGAATATATGATGATAATATTACTTTAAAAAAGGCAAAAATATTTCTGATTACTTAAAAAATCTCTGTGGTAAAGGAGGATTACTGTAAAGAAATCAGTGGCTGCAGCGAGAAATTATATTGGTTTAATTATTAACGTCGTAAATCACATTAAGGTAAGTTACACATAAATAAATAATTATATTCCAAAGATAATAAAATAAAATATTGCCATTAATAACGTATATAATACTATCTGCACAATTAGTATTTATATTATAAAAATAATTTGCGCAATAAGATGCAAAAAAGAAAATAAATATAACTTCAGAGAAATGGTTGAAATCCTTTCTTTTATTTATTGACTTGATATTGCTCTGTAAGTACTATAATATGTGCCACGAAGAGTGCCATGTAAGATAAATGTACATGCTACAGGCATAATCCGTGTAAAAATATCATGATTATACTGAATGTTACTCGTTCAGTTTATAGTAAACCAAAGTAACCAAAAGCAACCAAAGCGAACCGTGACGATGTGACGAAATGAATAATAACCGGTCGTACGATTGACCTCGCGTGAGCTACATTTTGTACACGGCCAGCTCTTGACACCAGGGTGTCCACATAAACTGTATTCAGGAAATTAATACTGCACAGATACTTATATCGCTCGTTATAACACATTTATCTCGTGTTTCCTTCCCCGTGGTGTGAGGTTTCTATTTGCAAATGATTTCGCTATACACAATATGGTCTTGTGTGTATAATGATTGCGTATTATTTGTATATCGGTTGTTCTGTGACAAAAAACTAAATAAGTTCCTTGGAGAACCTTAAATTAAATATATTCTGAATATTCGCAAAAATATATAGTAGTTGATGGGTTATAGAAGTGATGTGAATTTAACATTTTATATACGTTGATCGTTAATCATGTTACAATTATCATCGTTATACAATGAGATATTCTATTGGCCTACATACGCACGTTTGCGCAATGGCCCTAGACTTGAACTCAATCTTTCAAACGCTGACACGCTTCCGATGTACACATTGGTAATATTTTTGTTTCATGTTTATATTAATACGCCTCGCATTAAATATATATCTGTATATATATATAAAAACGAAATCTACATATAAACTTGTTACGATATCTCTGAAACAAACAAAGACTTCAAATTTAGCAGGGATAGTCCTTCTGTTGTAAAAATATCAGTTAAAAGTTAAACAAATCATGTTTAATTTTATTTATAAATTTTAATGCGAACGAAATAGAAGGCAACGGTTAATCATAATATATACAATATATCCATGTAGTATTAATCGTTAATGAGGTCGTGAAACAAAACGTACACTAATGCAAATTGAAATTTAGTACATTACGTGCGCGTAAATGCGTGCCGTGCAAGGCAACGTTACTTCACTTGCCGGAATACTTAAAGATTAATACACTAGGTTCTGTGCAGCCTAATTAAGTTACGCCCAGGTATATTTAAGGGCATGTACTTAACACAGTCGTGTTATATAGAGTGTTTAAAAAAAGATTTAGTTCGTATAACACGGCCCGATGGCTCGGGTGATTGTAACAGAGTCTGACGAACCAAGGATCCTGGGTTCGATTCCAGGCGGAAGTAAATATTTATTTTTGACAGATAAATGTTTATATTCCGGTGTTGGGTGTTGTGTGTTGTATGTGTTGTCCGTGCCACCCGCGCCACAGGGAAACCTAATGCGGGGGTATGAGTTTGTAAGCGTTATATATTATATTATATTTGCAGCTGAAATTTGGCAGAGGGGCAGCTTATAGGAATGGAATGTGAGCTAAGAATGGATTTTGCAAAATTCAACCCCTTAAAAGGTAAAAGTGGGGGTTGAAAAGTTGGGTGGAGTGTTAATTTGAAAGGCTTAAACTACGAAAATTCATATTTAGTTTAAGGGGATGTTAGATTAAGGATTGTATTGTAAGAATCAACCCCTATAGATGTAAAATAGGGGTTGGTTACATACATTTAACTAAACGCATAAATATAAACACAATATATTAACAAAAGAAATCAAAAATACAATCAAAAGTCGTTAAAAAATTACATTTCTTTTACTAAAAAACAAACATTAGCAAAGTGAAAACACACATAGTTCACATTATTCACACAAACACTTCTAAAATCCATGCAAATATACAAACAAAAATAATAATTTAGTAGAAAGAAATAAATAAATAATATAGTTAACATATATGAAAGTAAATTCTAATGCCGTGATAGAATAGACTACAGAGCAGCTACCACTAAGAAAACACCAAATATGAAAGGTGATTTCACACTGCTATATACATTTTATAAACAAATTCAACAGACAAAAAAGAGAATTCCTGACCACCCTCCTTAATGTGACTAAAAATAACTAAGATGTTTAGAACTAAAAAAACAACGTTGTTCACTTGGCGACAGTAAATCCTCAAAAACAAAATTATTTTTAATGTGACGTCACAAAGCTTGGTACCCACTCCCACCGCCATTATGTATGACGTAATTTATGCATTGTCCCTAATTAAAAACTTTATCAACAATAATGAAACACTTATCATACCTTGATCATCTTTTTTATCAAAAAAATAATGAAGCACTTTGAAATTCTAACATTTTAAAAATGAAAAAGTTAAAGAGCCATCATACCCGGATGATTTCGTTACAATTATATGCCAGTGTGAAAACACCTTAACAGTACAGATTAATAAATAATCTTTACCAAATTTCAAATCCAACTTGGGGCTTGGCGGTGGCGATTTATGTATTCTTGTCGGTATGTATACGGGCAGCACTGAACAAAATGAGAGTATTTTAACAATTGATTAAATAAATTAATCAATTAATGATGATAGTGGTTAATTCATCAATTAATGACGATAGTGGTTAATTAATCAGTTAATGAACTCAACTAATACACTACTAACTAAATCTCAATTTTCTTAAGACTTTTATGCTAAATTGACAAAACTGTTCAAATATTCAAGTATTAAGTTTTTTTAAATGAGTTTTAAATTTTTAATCTATTAATGATGAGGATGATTAATTTATTTAATTAAATAATAATACGAAGCTGCTATCGTATTTCTTGGTAATTATTCTTAATCAATTACTAAATGATCTTTAAACATCAAGTAATTTTTTCATCAGACATATTGTCAGAGTGAAGCGATCAAATATGGTTAAAATATATTAAAGTGTCTAGAAAATTGAAACATTTAATCAATTAATTACTATTTTAAAAATACATCATTAGAAATAATACGCGCTTTAAAGAATTTTTCGGATAATTTTGCATGGTACTTAAAGATTGCTTACTTTTCCCACACTTCGACTTTAACAAACCAAACATAGAAAAGAATCCAAAGTTTAAAAAACTATAAAGACTTATTTAAATCAAAAACTCACCTTCAACGGGCGGTTGAAAGTTCCCTTTAAAGTGCGGGTTGATCAGCACCTTCTTGCCTGCCAAGCCACCGGGTGGTAGAATCGGTGGCAGAACCGGTAGCATCCTCACTTCTGGCTCTTGACGGACGGTCATCTGTGGTAAATGACTGCTGGCAATCTCCCTAGACGGTGGTGCGAATCTCGGGTTGAACTGCGGCTGGAAGAACACTGGTCTCTCAAAAGGCCGTGGTGGGAACGGCCTCTCTTCAATACTGGGCCGGTATGGAAACCTTTGGAACGGTGGTGGGTTGTCCATTCTGAATGGTATATCGTGCATTAGCCTGTCATTTGGAATTTGCATCTGGGACATTTCCGGATGCAACACTGGAGGTATTTCCGGACGTATGTCTTGCACGGGTGGCGGAATGGTGCGTACGATTGGGCGCATGTCCGGCGGCATTTCGTGCATGTCCGGACGTATATCTGGGCGTATTTCCGGACGGATCTCCGGACGTATCTCCGGTCGGATCTCCAGACGTGTGTCGGGCCGTATCTCCGGGTGTATTTCTGGCCGCATCTCCGGACGTATCTCGGGGTGCATGTCCGGTCGAATTTCCGGGCGTATTTCCGGCCGGGCCTCCGGGCGTATCTCCGGACGGACTTCCGGGCGTATTTCCGGCAGAATCTCCGGACGTATTTCTGGACGCGGGTCCGGCCGTATTTCTGGCCGCACCTCCGGGCGTATTTCTGGCCGGATTTTCGGTCGGATGTCGGGCCGAATGTCCGGGCGTATTTCTGGCCGAGGTTGCGGGATGATATCGTATATTTCCGGCCGGTGTTGAGGCCCACCGTGCTCCGGTAGCAATTCGGGGCCGACCTCACGCCTCACGACCGTGAACAGCTCGGGTCTGTTTTGAGGCTGATTCGCTCTCGACAGGGGCGGAGGGAACGACGGCCTTGGTGCAAAGTTGCCCTATTGAGATATAACATACAAACTTTATATATTAACGCAATTATAACCAAACCTAATATACAATAAGTAAATTAATTTTAATACCGGCTTGGAAGGAGAGCTTTGTTTTAAAGTTTTCATAAAACTTACCCTATGCATATTGTTCCGTCTGTACGGATGGTTGTTGTGACGAAACTGTGGATTGCGCCAGGAGTTGCGCGCGCGCGCGTTGAAAGGACCACGCGGCACGTAGACCTTATCTGCAGAGACAATTTTTTTTTTTCAGTAAAGAGTACCAAACGAGCATACAGTTCACCTGATGTTGAGTGACAACTGCTGCTTATAATAACTGTAACCCACCTCAAACAGGACGATTGTTCTAAAAGAGGTAGGTCATAGCTGCGCTGCTTTTTGTAACATACTTCATGTGTGACCACTAATCTATAATTATTTATCACGACTCGACGGGGCCAGTACCACCACCACACCTATTTCTGCTGTGAAGCAACTTTTATAGG
>DWJH01000081.1:0-15354 GCA_018248735.1 Tagiades litigiosa | reverse complement strand
AAGAGTTAAGACCTTAAAAATGCTGCCAATTTGAGAGTTTGGAGAATTAATAATTTATTAGGAAAAAAGAAAATACATAAATCACAGTATTCCTAAAATTCATATTTTAAATTAAAATGTATGTATGTACTTTAAAATTTTCTAAACTGGCTATTAAATTAAGTATCTACAACCACAAGGCTCTATATAACATTTTTTAATCTATGGATATTGGACAGAGGTGTTAAAAATGTTAAAATGGCGGACTTGCTTTGCTAGTACAAGTTCGTCAATTGTCTGTTATGTTAGTAATTCAGGAACTTGATAATATTAGCTAGCTAGTATTATAAAGAGATAACTTTTTCAGTTTGTGTTTATTTAATTTTACTATTTTGATGGCTTGGCCTGTACCAACAACGGCTCAATGGGGCCCGGGTGTAGGAGTAACGCCTGACATGAATATGGGAAGTTATACACCGGAGCAATGGGCGGCAATGCAACAACAAAATTGGCAGCAGTGGGCTCAATGGCAACAGCAATACGCATCCTGGCAATCACAGTATGGTAACAAGGTTTGTGAAAAATTCTTTGAAATATGAATTTCTACTACTCTGAATTAATTAAAAAAAATCGATACGTGTGACACATATAATATTTGTTTGTATGTTCGGTATTATATGATTGACGCGTTAACTGCGGTCCAGATAATTCTAATTTTCACGTATTGCGGTATCTGAGATTGAATAGACCGATCGTCCTATTGTGTTGGTTATAATTGATTGGGCTGCAGGCACTGTTATCTTCTAGGTGGACAGTAAAACTGTTTGCCACTGTGATATTTGATTACCTTAATTAGTTTGCTATGAGTCTAAAACAATTTATTATATGAAAATGTTGATATAACTTTTTTATTATAGTATGCGGAACAAATGCAAATGTTACAATCTATGGGCACAGTTCCACCGTTACCACCAGCGAGTGCTGCTCCACCTCCAGCTCCTCCACCCCCAGAGAAGCCTCCACCTCCTCCACACGAAAATAATCAACCACTGTTTGGGCAATCAAAACAGCAGTCTGTACCGGTTATGCAACCAGCATCAAATAATACTCCATCAAATAACATCACAGACACTGCAAAAGGTAACACTCAAAATAGATCATATTCAACAGATGCACTCTCAGAAGCACCAGGCAATACTGAAGCTCTAGAAACACTTGCTGAAGAGGAAAAAGCATTTGATGTACAGTTTCAAAAATGGGAAGATGAGATAGATAAGTGGAAGAAAGCTAACATAAATCATTCAGACAAAAAGGCCTATGAAGAGTATGAGCAAAAATTTGAGTCCTGTAGAGCACGATTATTAGAGAGAAGACAGCAGATGAAACTAAAGAGGGCTAAGCTAATGGGAATGACAACAGCTCCACAACAGTCCACTACTAATAAAACTAGGGTTAACGTACCAACAACTGTGCCAAAACCATTACATAACATAAATCCCAATGTTCCCATCATAAATAAGGACCAGGCCAATATCAATTTCCAACCCCCAAACTTTAATAAAAATTTCTCTCAAAATCTGCAGTTTAACAATATGCCTTCACAACCCTATTCTAGGGATATTAATAAAAATAATAAATTTGAACCTTATTCAAATACAAGTAACAATAATACATTTTCTGATAACTCTATGCCTGTTGACAATTTTTTACCTTCAAGTGGTCCATCACAAGGAATTCCTGGATTAGATTTAGTTCTGGAGGCTGAAATGAAAGGAAATAAATCATATGAAGCTGTAGATATTACTGAAGAGTCTATAGAGAATCAACTGAGATCTGCTCCCCAAGGACCTGATTATTCTAAGATTTCGAAAGGAATTAATAATATTCTGGGTGATGAAAAGATAATGAATATCCTTTCTATGGTTAGAGAACAGAATCATCCTTCAATGAATAATCAAGTTCCATATGGCTCTGAAACAGGTAACAATCCTAATAAATACTGGGATAGAAGTGACACCTATAAGGGTAATTATGGAATGGGTCAAAGTGTACCTCCAATGCAACAAAAAGTTGACTATTTGATGCATGAAAATCCACACGCTTCAAAATATACAGTGCCTCCACCAAGATTATTCAATAACAGACCAGTTGCTATGCAATCAGAACAATACTTCGAAAGGAACCAACAAATTAATAATCAAGCTATGCCACCCAGAGCAGGAATGTCACATAATGTACAGCCTAGCATGCCGATGCGTTCATTACTTGATCCAATTCAGGATCCAAATGATTATGCTAAAAGGGGATTTGATCAGAGAGCCACTCAGGCTGAGTTACATGTACCACCAAATCAGCCTGTTAAGCCGAATATACCTGTTAGACCACTACCACCAGCAAGGCCTGCCTGGGTTGACGAACCATTGTTCACACCTTCTATTATTGTTGAATATGAACACAAACCATTGCGGTTGAAAGGTAATTAGATAAATGAGTAGAGTTAAGAAATTGTACTTGGTACAGAAATGCAATGTTATAACTATTTAACATAATTAAGTTGATTTTAATTTATAATATATGGGCTCCAATTATCAGTTTCCTTGAAATGTAGTTATAGAAAAATAGTACATATATATGTATTTATGTAACCATTTTTATCTGTATGGTGTTTATTGTTTTACTATCCTTTCTTTATAAAACTAGCTATTTTCTTGTAAATTAGTTTATTAGGGTGATATTGAAGTTACATGTGATTTTTTTCTTTTAGCTCGACATTTTATTGAACCTGTTCATACATTCGATTACAATCACCAATCAAAATATAGTGATGTTAAGAAGAAAAATTTTCAAAAAGAAGCTGATTATTTATTTACCAAAACTCAAATATCTGAAAAAGAAGATTGCTTCACCTCTGACAAATTTGGAAAAGAATTATATTACAGGGATCATGAGAGACCTTCATATAGAGATCATGGTAGAGATTCCCGAGATGATAATTACAACAGAGGATTGAGAGAAGACTATAATGACAGGAGAAGGCATGATGGTGACATTAGAGATAGAAGGTATGATGACAGGAGACGAGACGATCGTGACAAATTCTTTAGACGTGAAGACATGTATAGAGAAAGAGATCGAGATAGAGAGGAAATTTATAGAGATAGAGATATAGATCGAAACAGAGACAGATGTAGAGAGAGAGATTTTGATAGAAGTAAAGAAAGAGATAAAGATTTGCTATTAAGTAGAGACAGGGATATGTGTAGAGATCGGCATAGGGATCATAAAAGATCGAGAAGTAGTGACAAAGACAATCGTAAACGAGGTCTCAGTAAGGATAGTGAAACAACTGATTCTTCGAGTTCCAAGAAACCTAAAGATGAAACACCAGCTTCTGCTCCGAGTAACAAGCCCAAGAACACTGTGATCATGATTGATGACATACTCGAATTACCTGGAAGGCAAATGAGACCTGAAAAAATTGTAATAATCCTCAGAGGTAGGTAGTGGCAATATTTTACTAGCTATTGGAATTTCTTATTTCATTAATTTACACTTAGCTGATATTTATTTCAGGGCCGCCTGGTAGCGGAAAATCATATTTAGCCAAATTAATAAGAGATAGAGAAGCAGAAAATGGTGGCACAGTACGAGTGATGTCTATTGATGACTACTTTATGCAGGAGGGTGAAATTGAAGAAACAGACTCGGCCACTGGCAAAGTAGTAAGTAACAATACTATACAGTTTTTAGCAAACTCTTTTGGTAATATCAGTAACAATAAATTAATTTGTGCAGGTGAAGAAGCCATCACTGAAATATGAGTATGATGAACAGTCGGAAGAATCTTACCTATTTTCATTAAAGAGAGCGTTCAAAAGGAGTCTTACGGATGGTTATTTTACATTTTTGATATACGACGCCGTGAACGAGCAATTGCGGAACTACGCAGATATATGGAATTTTGCGCGACAAAGCGGTTTCCAAGTACGTGCTATGTTTTTTCTTAATAAATATTTGCCTTTGTTTGAGTTTTCATGGAGACTTGAAATACTTTATCACAATCTACCTAATGGACTCAAATTCATCTTTTCGAATGAGGGAGTTGGCATTAGTCTACCATACTATCAAAGTGTGGAGTAGCGGTCTTTACACTTCTCCGAAAACAAGTAGAATTCGCCATGCAGATTTCCTTTCAATACCTTTTTTTTTCACAAGTTTAATGCTAAAAGATCAGTCCTTGCCTTTGTGAATAGGTTGCCAAAATATAAACCAAAATATGACTACTATCAGTGATAAAATTAAACCTGCCTTGAAATGTTTGTTACAGGTATATGTATGCACAATGGAGCTGGATCCACAGACATGCTTCAAAAGAAATATTCACAACCGAAAACTAGAGGATATTGAAGTTATATGTTCTAGATTTTTCTCAACACCACATCATCATATTCAGTTGGATCCCACGACATTGCTACAGAGCGCTTCTATTCCCGAAGTTCATATGGAGGACGCCGATGACGACGTTACCATGGAAGATGCACAAGAAACTGAGGTGAGGCCTCCCTCGTAAAACCTATAAATATTTTATGCAACTTATTGATTGGAGGTCTGTTTTTTTATGAAAATGAGATTAGTAAACTCTATATGTTATATATGTATATGTATATGTTTCTGCTTAACATTACGAAAATATGTCTGTAACAGTACCATTTAGAAACAAGGGCTAGGTTATTATTTTATACTACAACTCTTAAATTTTCTTCCGTTAAAATGTTTATTGAAATCAATTTTGTTTAGTTTTTGGTTTTTATATCCCAAACCTTTATTTTCCCAAGGTATTTAGTAGCAGGGTAGGTCTAATAAATTTTATTTCAGCTTTGTAACTAAAATCGCAAAGTGCTGTTCCACTACAGGTCAACAATAGTTTTACGTCGAAATGGGAGAAAATGGAGGACGCCGCACAACTAGGTAGGTTATTGGTTATAATTTTAATTTATATATAAAGGTTAAATATGTAAATAACATTGACATATTTAAACATATTTAATAATCGGATTTTTATTTTATTGGTTTGGTTACATAAATAGTATTGATAATAGTTTAATAATAATGTATAGGTTCTGTTGGGCACGCTCCAATTGGGTATGTTTAGGTTATTTGAAAGTAAATATCGATTAAGAACAATTTGTGTTCTTGGTGGTTATTTGGCATCGTCCGTTTTGATGTTAATATAATTACGGATTTTTTATTCTATAAGATTTTGAAAAGTATTGTTCTTGTTATTTTAAGTTTTTAATGCATTGTTCCAGCCCGCCTCGACGGCACCAGCAAGCCGCTTCGATCGTCGCAGCTCACAATGGACGACTACCTACAACTAGACGAGTGGAAACCTAACGAATCGAAACCAGGGAAGAAAACTGTAAGTATATACTTAAAAAATTACAATAGGTTAAAATCATAATTTACGGGAAGTGTGTTACACAAAGTACAAACTTCGTAGCAAGATTAATTTTAAACTTTTGCCATGGGTACCGTCGTTGTCGTATTTAGCACCAACTCAACGGTATGATTTAATTCTCGGATGTAATTTATTCATGGATTTAATTTTTTTAATCCTATTTAAAATCTTGTGCGTACTAAACGTTCTCAACGAAAGAAATGTGATTACATTTTACTTACTGAAATATGTGTTTTACACATTTGCATACAACTTCCTTTGGATATATTTTGTTCATAACGTTACGAAATTTCGAAAATTTAATGCAAAGTTGTAAGAACTTTGTTTCCCTTGGAAACATTTTTCAGTTTGAAGATAACGAAGGTATACATTAACGAATACCGGGCTTATTGATATTTAGGCGCAATTATTTCCAACGAATTTATTGTAAAGGAAATTTATGCACATTTTAAAATTGGCCATCGGTCCAATATTTACATTATGCGTTCGTATCAGGCTCGCCGCTTTTAAGGTGACTACCGAAGTCCGGTACAGATACGGAATCGCATCCATATAACAAATCGCTCGTTTTTGACGCGATGAATATTTTGCTCTCTACAACATTGCCTCGTGGCCTGCTCCATACGTTCGTTTCCGAGAATATTTGTACCGAAAAAATTTTACGACCCTACTATGTTACTACATGCGTACATGATTTTTTTCTATTTAATAAAAGGTGAGTTGATGTTGCCTTGTTGATGCGATACGTTTTGTTTGGAGTGAGCTTTCATCGTATTGTAATTAACAACAGGTACGGTGGGCGGACATCGAAGAAAGAAGACAGCAAGAAAAGATGCGCGCAATAGGATTCGTTGTAGGTCACACGGATTGGAATCGTATGACCGATCCGACTATGGGCTCGAGCGCTCTGACACAAACTAAGTATATCGAACGCGTTAGACGCAATTAGTTGTAACGTTTCTCATAATTAACTTTATGCGAGATCAAGTGTTTGTATTATCGATCGTCTTTAGAAAAAAATAGTTAGATCCCTACTCAGAAGTCGGGACCTACTCTAGTTATATATATATTAAGAACAGGTAGTTCAATAATTGTACAATAGTTTCAAAGTTAATTGCGGGAAAAAACAATGTGTACTAAAATCATTTGTCTTTATAAATATAGATTGTCTCTAGATAATATTAATTGACCACTTGCAGTAGAAGCTGAGGTTTTATCTGTCTTAACTTTGCATTGAGTAGTTTATGTTTCAAGACAGTGACATAAGTAGAATTCATTATCATTGTTGTGATATTGTAAGATATTGATAGTTACATATATTTAAATGAGTTTGTGCTTTGGGAGAATGTGCATATTTTAAAATGATGTAAGGTATATATTATACATTAGAATAATAGTCGAAAGAACCTACAGTAAACACATTTAAAAAAGATTATTAAATTATATTTAGTATTTTATTATTATTGTTTTTTGATCTAGTATGGTCTGGTCTTTTGATACTCTATGTATAGTATATCAATAAAATTAATTGTATCACAGATAAAAACAAATAAAAACTGTTTATTCGAAATCTTTAGCTGAATTAAAAAGAAATTGATACAACATTTTCTTTTATTTTAATCTTTTTTCTTTTATTTAATTTTATCAGGACAGGATTATTAAATTTTTTCATAGTACTGGAGATTCTTTACCAAGTATACATGTTGTGACTACAATATAGATTACAATTAAGAGCTTATGGTGTACGGTCTTCGTAAGCTAAGTCTTAAAATTTTAGGGTAGTCATATTGCGGACAATAATGTCTCAAGTATACGGCAGGATGAAACATCGCAGTGTTAATTAATTTTGAAGTTGGAATATGTCAAGATGCATATTACTTATTATGCAATATTGCTCTAACTTTAATGTAAAGTCATAACAATATATATTATTACGCGCGTATTTTACCATGTAAGTTAGTGAATTGTCATTCTTGGAAAAAAGTCTAAATCTAAGTAATCTAATAGAGGAAATCTCTATATTGTATTTATTTTTCTGGTTTTAAATTAAGTTAGTACTAGTACGAGATTGTTAATAATAATTATTCTATCTTGGTCGCTGTGGTAATTTCGCAATAAAATAAAGAAAAAAAGTGTTTTTTTTGTCATGTTTTATATATATATTCATCCGACACATTTCATATTATTTGCATTAATTTAATATATATTTATAAATTTCCGTCCATCGCGTTCACATACCCGGAAAACATTGAACTCGTATTTGAGAAATTTGTCAGTTTATTTCTGTACTTTTGAATTTTACGCGGTGGCTGTTCTGCCGTCTGAATTTTCATTAAAAAGTCGCTTTCGTTTAAAAATGGCGCGTCCTCACTGCTTGGTTTATTTGCATTTCTAACGTTGAGTTCGTCATTACTCAAATCATCATTAGAAACGCCAGCTTTGTCTATTTTATTTTTACTGGATATTTTTGCAATAATTTCTTCACCTTCACGTCCCGCGCTTACTACCATCACTTGTGGGGTGGTCATTGCCGTCATGTGTTCTTTTAAACATTGTTGCAAAATGTGGAGAAAGAATAGAAATGCTAACAATGTGAGAGCGGACATTGCAGCGTTATTTTTATGACCTCCGTTGCTGTAGTGGCTGAAAAAAAAATACGTTTTGAAGTATATTTCAGGTGGTAAAAATGAATTGTTGTATAATCGATGAATGTTTATGAAGCTCTTTAATATTAATTGTACAATAAAGGACTCGAGAAATATGTTTTTCATTTTGTTCCGACTATTTATTTCAAATTAAGATAAATTACAAGCGTAGCGAACCCTAAAAAAATACAGTCTATACACGTATGTAAATGTAAATTTGTATATATTTTAAGTTTCTTTTACAAGTCTAGATGTTTGTGACATAATTATGAGGATTGACAGAATAGCAGCTTTCCGGTACTCGAACAGAAAAATTATCCACTTTGAAGTTGGTTACGGATGTTTGGATTGCTAAACCATTAATACATTTTTACCAATTTAATTATTATTCACATCTATTATTATTTTGTGCCTTTTAGATTTTTTTAGTAATTTATCGTATATTTGAGTGGGGCCACTAGGTTTAGCTATTACATTCAGACCTACAAGGTGGTGCTGCATTCGGGTTTTAGATTTTTTTTAAAGCTTTGACGGTTTTTTTTCGCAAATCTTGTACATATTTGTCTTGTCCGCTTGTTGTTATTTTCACTTACTATTTAGATGAAGCCACGTGTCCGTGAGACGGTAAGGATGGTTCGTATGGGTAATAAAGATGTTGGTCGTGCGCTGGCGCAGGATATTCTGCGTATCTAAAAAGGATAGTGGTAGAGTTCACAAATGATAACTTTTTTTTATTATAAATTTATTATTATTATTTTTATTTATTTTCATATCAACATTGATTTGATATTATCTAATTTTGATAAATGGCAACATTGCATTTAGGCCGTATATATGTTTATGGGATGTACGTATCACATAAAGGGGCTTAAACTTCACACTACATGCAATATGTATAAGTACGTACAATGGATTCTTAATATCCGTGCATTATGCTTTAGTTATATTTCTGAGAACTATTACACATTTATCCTTTTCTTACTTTATCACTACTTTTAATGGAAATGGAGATTATATGTGACAATATTAAATTATTGACATGTTATTGTTAATAAATCCACATTACATTTCATATTCGAACACTTCAAAACTAACCTTTCAGTGAGTTGTTTGGTTCCTATTCCCATTTGGGAAATCCAATTTTCCACCGTCATTCTTGTATGCGAATCACGTCCTCGTAATGTCAAGGTTTAACTATAAATGGTAGACTACAGGTGCGTTACCTCGCTACCACGCTCTACTTGATTTTGCTCTATCTCATGAGCATAAGTGGCTACCATGAACGGTGCCCTCACTTAATGATTTTTATCAAAGTGAAACTTCTCTTACGGCTGCTAAATAATAAAAAAATGTAAGAATTAATCCTACGTTATGGTGGAACACAGCAGATAAAGTTTTCGAGTGACTAGTTATAGGTAAATGATGGTATGGTAGCTGTAGACAATTTAATTTTCGGTTTAAATAATCATATTTTCGTTATTTTAAAATGCAATAGCAATAAAGTTTTAATTTAACCTCGCGTTACGTTATAATTGTGTTATTTATTATCTATATTATTTGGTTTTATAATTTGCGACCTCAGTAAGAAAAAAAACAACAGTTTTAATTTATATATTTTTT
Organism: Tagiades litigiosa; assembly: GCA_018248735.1. Lineage (NCBI taxonomy): Eukaryota > Metazoa > Arthropoda > Insecta > Lepidoptera > Hesperiidae > Tagiades > Tagiades litigiosa. The sequence goes on along the minus strand of DWJH01000081.1, from coordinate 5,652 downwards.
TATTTTACAATCACAAGCACACAAGGACGTCCTCAATCATACATCACAAAAATATACACAATATCAATACTAAACTATGAGGTGATATATCTCATATCACACAAAATTAAGTTAACATCAGTCATTATTATTATGGAATTGGCGGATCTATTCGATAAATACTGTGCGAAACATTCAATGGTTAAAATTTACAATTTATACTGGGACGGGGAAGTTTTTGAATAAGGTTTTTTTTATTCAAAATAAATTATTTTAACGTGTCTAAGGATTATGTCTAGAATAAGTTAAATAAATTAATAAATTAAATAAATTAATTGAACACGAGCGATGTGTTCTCAACCAGTGCGATGGGTTAGGATTTGCACGTAATGCCAATTTAGGCTTAATTTCCATCATTCGGCACAATTATTTTGAAAATAATGATGTGTAAATTCATAGATTTTTGACTAATGTGCCTCCGGGTTATCATTCCAAATTCGTTCACCATTTAAAATAATGTGATTTTTCTTGCCACTATCAAACGCGGTGAAAATATGAACAGTTTTTATAGACCACGTACTATAACAATGTCGGACAAAAATATACAGAAAGCGGTATTGCAGTAGATAATTTTTCTTGCTTCACTCATACGTTCAGTACTAAGTGACATGACATTTAATTGAAGATGTTAGGTAAGGCTGACTTCAGACCGGCATTGTTATACTACGCGTACTGTGTCGTGTACGGGCTGGTATGTTTTGGCAACGTTAAATATTTTAATTCGATGTGGTTATTTAAACTTCGTTGCACTGAAGGTAGAGTTGACGACAGTCTATTCCGGATCGTCCGCGCCGGCCAGCGTCGTAGAACTCTTCAAAGGTACCACCAGATTGCCTCTCGAGAACAAAACTCGCCGCGTACCTAGAAAAAATGTGCCATTATGTCATGTAAGTGTGTGACTTTTAATTTCACGTTATGCTGCCACAGCACTCGGGCCGCTCACGATTGAGGATGTCCAAAGGTTTCGGATATAGTCTGGCAGTTTTGATATCGTTCCTTGAGTACACCCGTTGCTTATTATAATTTGCACTAGCTAGTTATTTTATTTATTTGAACTAATTAAAAAAAATTAAAATTTAGGATTTCCTTACTCTTAATTCAATTGTTGTTTGGGATTATCGCATAATTCACAAAAATGCATGAATTAGTTAATTTGTAATTTGATTTTTGTGTATTTTCTACTCTGTTAAAACAAAATTCAATAGCCTACCAACGGTAGTCCAAACGAAGTGATTAACAATATTGTAAATTCAATTGGCAACTTCATTCTTGTAAAAAAATCCTTTTAAATAAGCAGATTAGGATTTGCTCAAAATTCGTTCTTATTCTGAAAGGACTGACTATGCTAAATTTTAACTCAATCGGATATAATCTGAGATTTTGCAATGATTTAGGGAATGGTATTTTTCATATAAATGACTCACGTTCCAAGTTGACAGAAAATACTCTTCGGTCCGATGTCTGACGAACATTCGTTATTGGCGTCGCAAACGTATTTCTGAAGGCATTTGTCGTCACTCGTACCGAAAGACCTCACGTATGTCTTGAGCATAGCGATGCCGGCAATGGCGGCGTCACTGACGGAGTCCTTGCGGCCCATAGATCGCGCGGCAAGCGACCGATGGGAGAAGGAGGTCTTGAGCGCATCCAAGAGGTTCACGAAGATGTTAATAAACTGCAAAAGTTAACAACATATATATCTAGTAAAGAAATTTGCACGATTATTTTCATTAAACATAGTAGTGAAAGCAAAGTTATGGAATTAAGATTTATTGTACTATTTTTGTGGACGTCAGCGTTACCTTTGCTCTTACATAGATAATCTGCATAAGTATTAGCTATATATTTATAAGGAGAAGGAAGGGAAGGTCGCGTACCTCACTAGCCTGCTTTGCCATGGAGGCGACTTGGTCGGGGTCTTTTGCACCGAGCACCGTCGACAGAACCGCAGCCAATATACCCTGAAGCAAGCGAGAAGCGAAACCGTCTCCGTAACCAAACTTTACTATTTACATTCAAATAGCTGGACTACTTTAAGGAAATGTTGTCCTCCCAAGCCAATACTTGAGATAAAAAAATACTTTCTATATTGTTGGCGTATTTTACGTTGACGCCTGATTAAAATAACAAGTTTGGCAACCCTTAGTGTTTCCTTGAGGTAGTCCTTGGATGTCATAACTTGGCGTTAATGGTAGGTATCTAAAAAACTACCTGGTTTTCTGCTCACTATTTGTGTATAGGTGAGTTTAAATTTAGTGCTTTATACAATATCAAAGTGTTTCATGAAAAACTAATCGAAAATATCTACAGAATTTATGTTAGTGGGATCAGTATGGAAATAAGGTAAAATTTAAATTGTTTAATTTTTCATTTACATACGTGTTTTCTATACAAGAAAAAATTGTAGATATGTAAATTAGTTTATTAACGCATTGCCATTATACGATGGGAGGCAGCGTCACAGCAAGTCGTCAAAAAAGCACCCTCCTTGAAACTCAATATTGCGAGTAGCATATTAAAATATAATAGTATGTCAATTAGTTAGAAAAAATACGTATGTAAATCTACATGTTGTGTTTTATCTTCTTGCGATTTCTTTAACATATAATACAACCAAAATATTAAAGACCCCTTAGAACCTTTTTTTTACTGTGCAATATTATATAACTTAATCAAAAATACACCAGTGCCTAGTTGGTACTAACTACATGATGAACAGTGTTGTGACTATTTCAATACGATTTATTTAATGTGAATACGTTTTTTTTTCGTATGATTTTGTATTACGAATAGAATAAAATGTTTGGAAAAACATTTTTCAACGCTTGCAATGTTTAACGTACGTAGGTATATATCCATGGGGGAAACGAGCGAAGCAGCGATGCATTATCAACGTGCAGGAATCAAGATATCAGATTGGTTATAATCGATGAATGAATCCATTAATAAATGGATCTATCACATTAACACAATACATACTTATATATTAAATGTACATATTTTATATCATATATTTAGTGTTACATATATAATAGCAGCTTTATCGTCTAGCAGAGAAAGGTTTATTTGTACTAGATCGCCTCCGCTTTACAGCTACGCCGCTCCTTCATTCTCTTCCCTTCTAACATCTCAATGGCTGTTACTAAAACAACCCTGATACTAATACCTCAATTACGACTAAAATATCAGCCCGTGTAAAATAATAGACGAATTTGCAACGCTGCCTTCGGAAGAGTTATTTTAGGTAAGTTGTTTGGTACCTGCATCGGCGAGGAGCCGTTGTCTACTTTGTCGATGCCATCGGAGGCTCCGCCGCTCAGGATTGCTGTTAAAATCTTAAGTCCCACTGAAAGGAAGTTAGCCCACGGCGACGGTGATACGGTGTCCGTGTCAATGCTGTCGCTCTTGTTGGGACCCGTGCCACCAGGGTTGAAAATCATTTGCATGATCATTCCTGAAATAAAATAGTTATACTTTCTTTAAAATTCGCAATAGCAATGAAACAATTGGCTGTTTATTACGTGTTGCCGTGTTTGGTTAAATGGTAAGTATGTGCGACAGCAGATGGCGCTGTTTTCCAAAAAGAAAAACTTGCAAATTCAAATGTCAAGTTTATCGTCAAGCAATTTTTTGAAATATAACTTTTACAGAAAAAAAACGCATGTACAGGTAACACTAAGACTTGACGTTACTAGCTTATTTATTTAAATCTTTATTGTTTCACATTTAAAAAAAAAGAAACCATAAAGGGTGGATCTTATGTCTGAAGCCGTTCTCCACTAGTCAACCTTTGGTGGATGGGGACAATTTTTAACTTAGATATCAGAAATGCAGCAAATCCGCAATAAAATTTTCGTATAACTTGTTTAATGTGAATCTGTTATTTTAGTGTGTTATCACGAGCTGTAGGTAGTGGTCATTTAACACTAGAGAAATGTAGCACGCTCCTTTGCTACACTAAATAACACTTAAAATTAAACCAAGACATAACTTACTAAGAGCTAATTATACATATATGTTCCCGCAATAAATTTTCCTACTAATTAATAAAGATATTGTCTCTAAAGATAGGTCAGTAGATTAAGTACCTTTTTTCTGATATTTATTTGTAGTGTTCTGTATAGCGTAACATTTATAGACACATTATTTACATAAAAAATATCATTTCTTACCGAGCATATTGGACCACGAGAATCCGCCATCTGAAATGGAATTGGTTTGTATGTCATCCAAGTCGTCTAATGCGACCTTCTTTAGCGCGTTCGGCTTTTCAGCGAATTTGCGTTCTTCAATTTGCTCTTGGTGCGTTTGTGGCAACGAGTTGCTGTAATACTGAGGGTTCTGTGTTCGCACATTGCTTGTGGCCTGGAAGAATATAACATTAAATTATGAGACTGTTTTTTTTTTTAAATATATTTTAACGTCAGCTCGTTGTCAAGCGTTGACATAAGGATGGCGGGAAAAATTAAATCGCGCCATTGGCTTACTGTGCTATTATATGAAATATAATTCAGTGAAATAAAGTATTCGATATCTTTTTACAAATGGATAAAACCTACAGCATTTACCATGGATTCAGTGGATATAAGTAAAAACCATTGCGTCAATTACCTGTGATATTAGAGCGTGATGTTGTGGGTACGCGAATGTGTTGATAATTGTCGTTGAACTGATCAATGCTAGAAGTACCCAACCTGATGCTTTCCGCTCCATTCTGCAATAACAAACGGCTTATATTAATTGTGATTTTAATCCATCTAAAATTTGCTTTGGTTAATTAACCACTCTAAGTGCATGTCGATTAGAAAGTGTTTAGATGAGTGATACGCGCGGATTGATTGTTTGGAGTCGCTCTTAGAAAGTGGCCCCTTGCGTAGACTACTTGCCGTGCATTTTAAGAGAACGTCAACTAAGTATATAATTAGGGATGTCCATTAAAATAAATGACCATGCTACGTTATTGCTTTAACGATCGTTATGTAAGGCGTAAATTATATAACGTTACACTATTTTTTTCTAATGAAAGAAAACGAAAACTACTTTCTAAAGGAAACCAATCCAGGTGTGAGCATTTAATTACGTTATTTTAGGGACATTTAACTGCTCTCCGTTTAGATTCTCGTGTTGGACTACACCTATCCGGTATGGAAGTGTGTTAGCGGTTTGTCCGACAATCTCGAATACAGGTGACCCGGTCTTTTCTAACTGTAGTTTGGATGTCATCTCACGCACCTGCTTTAATAAGGTGCTACTTGTATAAATTGAAGTTAATAAGATGTGTTAACAGTGCGTTTTGGCCCACTGTAGTCGTTCTACTTTCTTTTGCTGTTTTTCAAAATAATTTTAGACGATTTTGTGTTTCCTTCAGTATCCTAGATCAATTAGTAGGATATATTTTGTAAAATCTTATTTGAATCATGTTTGTATTGTACATTAAATATTAAAAAATATTATAATACGTGCTATTCATGAAACGTTATTTACCGAACATTATCACGGTCGGAGTCGCGGGCACAACTAGTTCAGTACTATAATATCTTAATGTAACTTTTACGTTTATTACCGGCATCGATACGCGCTTTTAAACCTTGATATCTACGGTTTATATGTACG
>DWJH01000080.1:0-15369 GCA_018248735.1 Tagiades litigiosa | reverse complement strand
CCCATGACAGCTGTAACCCACTTCAAATAGGACGATTGTCCTAAGAAATGCAGATCACAGTTTCGTTGCTGCTCCTGAGGACTAGGTTGGTCGCCTCAAATATCCTGGGTATGGATAACTACGTTACAACCATCAGAGCCGTCGGATTGTACTTGGAGTTGTTTTAAATTTATTTTTAAACTAGCTGGTCACCCGGCTTCGCACGGGTATTTAACGAAAATTAAAAAAAAATTCAGGTCATTTTTTTAAACCTTGGGTTACATTATTGGACTTTTAGTAAGGATTCCTAATTTTTTTGAAAATATAATATAGGCTATAGCCTTCCTCGATAAATTTACTATCCAACAATAAAATATTTTTTAAACGGAACAGCGGTTCCTGAGATTAGCGCGTTCAAACAAACAAACAAACAACCAAAAAAAACTCTTCAGCTTTATATATAAGTATAGATAGTAAGGATTTTTGGCCAGGAGCATGGCATAAACTCATGTTAAAAACTCTATTTAATATTAAGAAAAACAACATGAAAATGTAGTTATAAGTTTCTTACAACTGAAATTTATCTAAGCTAAGCTCTATTTTAAACCGGACATAGAACATGAATATAGAATTCATTTTCTATACGGATGCAATTTAATATGGAACGAGAGATACCCTTCTTATAACTTGAACTTAGATATGAGCGTTTTGAATACCTCTGAAAGGTATTGAGATATTTAATTTACAGGGATCCGAATAAGTTGGTCGTGAATGCCTCTCGATTCTGCATTTTTTAAGGATGAGAAAGGCATTTATGCATCCTGCTCTGGTTTTTAGACGGGGACTTGTAAAATCTATCGGTGCCGTTTCAGCGCTTGTGGAGGACTCCGGGATGTCTATAAGGACACACCAGGACCACCAGCGCACGCCTGAAGCAACATACTAATAATTTTGGCTATGATTTATTTATCCCTGTAGTAATAGAAAGTTATTTTGTACATTGTGATTCGGTTTTTATTTTTTTACCTATTTTTTTATATTTTTATATATTTTTTTAACCTATATTTTAATTTTTTACCTACTTATTGGGTTCTGGGTGTGTAAAACGTTTTTTTAAAAGAATAGCAATTCGATTGTTTATATGTTTTGTTTCACTTTTTAGTTTAATTTAGCGTTTATAGTTTTAAGCTATTGCATAACTTTTTTCGCGGGCTTTGAGCGCGGCGACCGAATCAAGAAATTCCGTAACGAAAATAAAACCTAACACCCCACACTCTGAACCATGTAGCTCGGCCGAGCGTTCGCTTAACATGTAACATATGTATATGATACGACTGTACGGAGCTCGCACGGATCGAGACGAGCTGCAGCAGCTGCTCCGAAATCGGACGAATACGTAAGCAGCTGTTTGTGAGAAAGTATATAGGTGTATAGGTATCTATCATATGTTGATAACGCCATACTCACCGCATGTAAATTAATATCAAAGAAAAAAAATACTGCACAAATAAAAAAAATAAAAAATTATAATTGCATAAGTTGATAAAAAATGCTATTATTTAATTTTAAGTATACTCGGTCCATCTTATTAAAATAATTAAATTTCAAGTTGTACAGACAAAGTTAACTAAAATTACGTTTATAGATTCTGTTACATACAAAACACGTGAAAATATATAATAATGTTAGTTAACAATGCAATTTAAATCACGAAGTACGTAATAATTTAAAAGATACAAAAAACAGACATAAAAAGGTTAACACCGATAAAAGATAATGAACATAGATATTTAATAAGTCCATTCTTTAAGGACAAGTGTAGTCGAAGGGTATTTTAATTACGCCCTATTAAGAGAGGGGTGAGCGCAGCCCTTCTGTTTGGAACTTGCGAGTAATTTGGGTTCTTAATTAAAACTTTTCCCACTTCGTTCTCATGTTTATTCAATTGTGGTAAAGCTAGGTGTTTGGGCGTTTTAGGAATTCCCAAGATTTACTAGCTGATGCGCAACTTCTTGCATAGTAAGATATAATTTTCAAAAAACATAATTTATTCGATCGAATTGTGAATCTAAATCGTTTTGAGATCCCCCTGAAAACGCAAAATATTCCATCGAATCTTTGTCTATCACTTTAGGGACCATCCAAAAATGAGAAGCGAGGAGATTGAAAACGTGTGAAATTCTGTGACAAAGGGTGGAAGTTACAAGTTTCCTGATGTCACATTTATATTAAAATTTTTATTTGATGATTGACTGTTGACGAGTGAAAAAGGCTTAAAAGGGTCTCAAAATGAATACACCTGATGTTAAGTGGCAACTGCAGCCCATGACAACTGTAACCTACCTCAGACAGGACGATAGTCCTAAGAGAGGCAGGTCAGAGCTGCGTTGCTACTCCTGAGGACTAAGTTGGTCGCCTCAAATATCCTGTGTATGAGCACCCACACCCTTCAAACTGAAACACAGTCTATAAAAGTTGCTTCACAGCAGAAACAGGTGTGGTGGTGGTACTGACCCCGTCGAGTTGCGATAGACTCTACCACCACTAATGATGCAGACGGAGTTAGGTCAGTTTATAAAAACAAATAAATAAACATGTTATGGTTTAGGTTAAGTTAATCTGTATATTACGTGTATGTTCTGAATAAATATATTTATTTTGCTTTACCACCTTGCTTTTTAGACGCTTTGTTTTTCTTTACCTTAGCGGGCTTACTCTTCTTTCCGCGACCCTTGGTTTTCTCCTTGGCCTTCTGTGCTCGTAGGTCTTTCTTCATACGCGGGTCTACCACCTTGTACCGTCCCTTGACTCCCGCAGGGCGCTTCACGCGTTTTGCGCTGGTGTGTTTCTTGGCTACTACATAAGTGACTTTTTTCTTAGTTTCTGTATGCGCCTTTTTGTACAGCTGTCTCACTTGTTGTGCTTTCTCTCGCTCCGACATGTCAGCGTTCTCCATCACCGCCTCAACCTTCTTCTTGGCACGCTCCATTTTTTTAATCATACGCTTCTTCTTCCTAGCCTTGGCTTCTACCACTTTCTTAATTGGTCGTGCGTTGATCTCTTGTAATCTGTTTTTGTATTCCTCTGTATATTTCTGTAATAGATTTAGATATAGTAGTAACAATACTACAAATTAGTTAAGAAGATATAAAAAATACCTACAACTACATCTAACACATGTGAAATATAAAGTGAATATCGAAATATGTTTTATTACAGATTATGCATCTAAAACATTAAACAAACGATATCACTATAATCATACATATTGAACATATTGATAATCCGTGGTACTGTTTTATAAACACGCAATATTTATGTAATATATAAAATCTTAAATTACCTCTGGTACAACAACATCTTTTTTCATGTGTTTGTTTTCATCCTCCACAAACCAATCAGGCAGATTTTTATCATTAAAAGCATAACGGTTCCAAGCATCATCAATCAAATCCCTCTTAAATTTCTTTGATGTGGCAATCATTGTTCCCAATGCTAATGTCTCAGCATCCATTTTTATAGACTTTTTCAATCTCTTTAGTTCTGAAAATTTAAAAGATGTCATTAATCGAACATAAAAAATATATATATAAAAACACTTTGTAAATTTACAACTTCGAAGGTACTATTTTCTTAATTGTTATAAAAATGCAGGATATAAAATCTGATTATACTGAAATGGTTTCAATAATAATTTATTTATGCTTTATGTAGTATCCATTGTAATATTTTCCACTATACAAAAGTAGTTTAATAAAGACTATATTAAATTACATATATAAAAATCTGTCACAACAAAAAAAATTCAAAGTCATTCCATAAACTATGGAGATATGCTTGAACATACATTGAAAAAAAGCATTCCTACAGTCGAATTGAGAATCTCTTTGTTTTTTGGAAAGTTGGTTAAAAAAGAAAAGTATTCGTGAAGTTTCTTTCACTATTTCACATTGATATTTTAACATCATGTTCTAGAAATAATTAGCAATTATATCTCACCTGGGTCTTGAGATACAACTTCAAATCCATCTTTTTTGCTGGTTTTAGCGCCACTTTTACCGGTGCTGGGCATAACATTGTCCTCGACATCATAGTCGCTACTCGAAGAGTCGTCATCGGAATCTTCTATAGGGTTCTGTTTTCTTTTTACACCTACAGATTTATTTTCGGAGGCAAAATTTTCAGAATCTTTTACAACTTTACCTAGAATAAAAGCGTAATTAAATATTGAAGCAGCAAGCAAACATCTTATCTTTGTTGCTTGCTACCTAACTCTACGAATGGTAAAGTTTAATAAAATAGTTAACATTTTTAAAATTTATAATTCTACATTTCATTAATAATTAAAGATTGTCAAGAACAAACCTTTTCCTCTAAAAGTTTCAGCCAGTTTGTCTAAATCGACACCTTCGTCGTCTTCCTCATCAATGTCTTTAAAACTATCCTTCTGAAACCATAGGTCAGCTTTCATTGACCGCTTTGTCACTGGGTCAGTATTGTCTAGATCTGTTAGCAATGGGTTATCTTTGGGGATAGACGGAGCACTGTTCATCTTGCTGTTTCTTATTGTGTTTAATTTTGTTATCTTCTTGATTTTCTTAGATTCATTATCAGAGTCAGAAAAAGCTAAAACAATTCATAAGATACATTTTCTTGTACAAAATATAACAAGTGAAAACTTTAATATGCAATTTGAAATTGATATTAAAGTTTTTATATGAACTTTATTCAAATTCACTCTGCTACCATTACATGGAACACATTACAATACTAAATTTGTAATTTCTACCTAATGATTCCTTGTCTTGTTCGTCTTCAGATTCACTTTCCATTTCCAATTCACTATCGGAATCCTTATAATATGCTCCCGATGAATCAAGTTTGGAGTCCTCAACATCATACTTCATGTATTTAGCTTTTACTTTTATTTCATCATCCGATTCCTCACTTTCATTTGCCACAATGTCTGGTTGTTGATCTATGATCCGCTCTAGTTCCTTTGAAAAGAAAAATTATATATAAAATGCATACATTAAAAATAATAAATAGATAAAGATGCAATAATAAATAGATAATATTGGTTTCAATGTGTCAATGTAATTTCTACACTTTTAATTAAAATATAATTAAATAGTTACATTAATTTATAAATTTCTTAAATACCTTAGCATTTTTAATATCAGATAATCTAAACATATCATTGCTCTCTAATATCGGTCCATCGTCTCCTTTTAACACCATCTTCAGATTCATTTTCTCGGCAAGCTTTTGCCTTTGTTTATTCAGCTGTTTCCTTTTCCTTTTCGACTGCCTCCTTTCTTCATCCTGTTGAAAAAATAAATAGTAAAAACTTTATTAATAACAATGATTTTATATACCTGTAACCATTTTTCTATATTTGAATAAGATAGTTTTTTGGCCAGAAACTTACTTGTAACTCAGCAATTTCAGTATCCACAGCATCATTTTCATCCACTTCCTCTTCGGTTACTTCATCTTTTTTTTCGCTGTCATCTGTTTTTTCCTGCCAAATAAAATTTTAATAAGCCCTTCAGTAGGTAACCATTATTTATACAAGATTCCCTAATAATATTAATCTAATCTCATAATGATTAGAAAGTAGAAATTGGTATAGATAATATCAGCAAATTTGCCAATTTTAGGTTTAAAGAATCATCTTACAGTTTAAACCAAATCTAAATATAGAATATTCTCACCTCTGTAACACTAAGAGAAGCTTTCCATTCTTTTATGTGCTTCAACCAATTCAACAAAAGTTTAATTTCCTTTCGGCCAAGAACCTTGATGTCTTTGCAACACTCCTTTATCTCATTACTTGTTTTAGGATGATCTTCAATAGATTTATCATCAAACACAATCTGTAAAAAGTATATTTACATAAGTCTAAACAGAAAATAACATAAATTCACATTATAAACAAGACTGTTCATTAATTAGTTCATGACTGTGGCACGAATTATATTAATATAACGGCTCTAATTTACATTAAAGCACTATGCCATGTCCAATGGAGCAAGAAAATTTATAAATATATTTTCCCATTAATTAAAAAGACAATTCAATAAAATAGTAATCACCTCAGAGCAACCTTGAAGAATATCTATATGATCATCTGAATCCATAAAATGTGATACTAAAACACTATGATGTGTGGTGTAATCATTCTCTTTATAGCCCTCGGCTTTGGCCTTTTTCTGCTTTTCTGGCTGCAATACATTACGTTGTTTCTTTGCTATCTCAAGATCTTCAAAAACATACTTTGGATCTAAGAATTTTGGATCAATACTATCAGGTGCAATATAACCTTGACAGACAACAAATATTTCAGATGATTCATTACGTGATGCCTGAGGTTTAGTGGCATGAACCTTTTTGAAGAATTGTTTTAACACCCAAAGCAATGCATGGTAATCCTTACTTCTGAATACTTTTGTTATGAACCAACCACCTTCTCTCAAGAAATTGGTGGCCAATTTCATAGCACTCAGTGTAAGACAGGCTTGCTGGTAAGCGTCATGAATCCAATTCAAGCCAACATTCGGAGCTCCATCGTTGAGTACAACGTCTGCTTTCCACGTTTTGATTTCTTTCTTTATAGCAGTCTTACATTTTTCTGTCGTTATGTCTTCAGTGAGACTAATGCATCCGGGGACAGGCTTGATAGGAAATAAATCGACTCCAATCACCACACTCGATACTGGCATATTCTGATGTGCCACCTGCATCCATCCTCCAGGGGCTGCGCATAAGTCGATACATACTCGTGACTTTTGTAAAAATCCGAACTTTCTGTTCAGTTGAATAAGCTTGAAAGCTGCTCGTGACCGATAGCCTGTAAAACGTTGTGAATATAAAATTTAATACCATTATTATAGTTGACTACTGACTGTTAAAATATAATAATAACATTATTCTAATACATACCAGTTTCTTTGGCTAATTGATAATATTTATCTTTCCTCTGTTTTCCAACTTTGGTTTTCTTACCCATACTTTAAGTTTCTTTGCCACTATATGAAAATACAATGGTTAAACCATAAAATCACAAAGCACGTTCTTGCTTGCACTCGTTTTATCACATCTCCATGTGATGTTTACATTTTATAAATATTTGAGGTTATGTTTATTACATTACACTTTCTTGTATAAAACTTATGTCAAATAATTTCATATTCAGCCAGTGCTATAATTTTATCATATTATAGTTTTATATAGAATCAATATTTTTATTATTATTTATTTATGGAAATCATATTGTTGAATTTAAAAGAATTTTATACTATGCTACAATACTAGAATTCTTCCCATTTCGAATGTGCAAGCAAGCATATTTTTATGAAACTGGATAACTTCGATGAATTTAATGATGGGAAGTGTAACAGTCATTAGTTATATAATTTAACCAATCCACAGTTTACAAAGCTCACATTCGCTTAAAAAAAATAAAATATACTAAAAACACAGAATCCAAGTCTAAATAAAACTGTATAAAAAATATATCAGGTGACGTGCTGTTGTGCGATTGATGCGAAATTTAGGACTTGTGATTCTTCATTCTATAGTTTCAATAAGAGTTGCATCATTGATATCATTTGTTACAATTACGCGCATATTTTTAGCTGTGTAATTAGACTTCATAGTTCTTACTCGATCTCGGTCAACCGTATCTAAATAATTCAACTGAAGAGTTAAATAATTTCATTTGAGAGCGGATTATTTTCTCGTTGAGATTATAATTATTCCAAGATGACTCCTAATCTACAGACATTTATCAACAGCTTTCAAAATCGGCTGTAAGTATTCTTACCTTATATCTAGTCATGGTAATCAATATAACTTAATACTTAGACACTATTTTTTAACATTAAGAAGAATTATCGTTCGAGTGACATTACTACAATCAGCTACCTACATCATTCTAGAACATTTTGTACTTTCGAGGTTGAATTAATGTTTGTTTGGTTACCTAAGAACATAACATTATTCCAAAAAAATTTGTACATTTATATTCAATTGTTCATATAAATAATTTACCGATAAAAATATGTATGATGTAATTTGCATTTGTATACTATCAAAATAAATAACATATTCAATAAATAACTTTACTTCTTTCTATACATTATGACATGTTCTAGCTATTAAAAATGCAGGGATTAATTATGATTGGATTTATGTAATTGATTTGTAATTTAAGACTTACTAAAAAACATTTTCCTTTTTAGATTTTTGCATATGTCATTGTTAGTCCTTTAATTTTCTAACTTAAAATAACAGAGACTGAGAAAATGTTTTTTTTTTGGTACTAAAAGACCAACTCGCAAGCCTTTGCACAAATAGTTATTAAGTTACTAGCTAGGACTAGTTAGAAAATGAGTCGGTGGCAACTCGAGGAATAAGGACAAATAACACCAGGTTGCCAATAACTATGTTGGATAAAACCAAAATCATCAAAGTAATAAAAAAAATAAATTAACAAAATATTATGCTATGAAAGATCTCAAAATAAATCACACTCGACGGCCACAGAACATGCATCTGTGGAATAAGATGTTATTTTGAATGGTAACTAATATGCTACAGGCATATTTTTATCATATTAATTGTGTTGGTTTTCATTAAATAATAATTCACAAAGTTCACATGGGTTTTCTTTTGAGCTACATGCAGAATAATTCTTATCCTAATTAATTAAACAGCTAATATTGAGAAATGGGAGATATAAGATGAAGTGTAGAATATAAAAAAGTGATGAGAGCACTGTTGTGAATCTCACTTCCTATTGGAGAGAGATCCGATTGGATCCAGGTACAATTCTAACAGCACACATTTTTAACTTGTTAAATGCGTTTTTGAATAATTAAAATATTACTTGCTATAGCTGTAAAAAAAAATTTCAAATAGGCAAGCTCGAGTGTTCATAATGATCTCGAGGTTATGTGATATCCACCAATCTGCCCGTGGCCAATGTTTCATATTATTGACTTTAGCCTGACCATATCAGTATGAGAGTAAAACCGTGCTCAGTAGTGGTTAATTGTGATGATGATGATTACAATTTACTATGAGTGATGGATAATAAAATCAGAACTATAGCATAATAAGCGTTTCAATTATGAAAATCCAACTCAACTACTCAAGTATGTAACAAAAACTGACCTTCATCAGAAAAAATATTATAAACTTAAAGCAATAATACAATTCATGCTCATATCATGCAATAGTATCGTGTAGTAACAACAATAACATATAAATATTAAATATATACAAATGTGTATGTGTGGTCGTTAGCGACCTTGACTTGTATACCATCAACATATGAGCAAACATGAAAATTATTTCAAATATGGTATGAAATTGGGACACTTAATAATAACACCAGAATAAATCTATAATAACTTCAAAAAGCAAAATTTCAATTATATGACTACTACATACTACAAACTCAATGATATATTTTAGTCACGTAAAAGGCAGTCTAAGCACAGTGTAGCAATCGTCATTTAATAAGATATTTATGTCCAAAAGTTTACTTTATAATAATTATAAGATACTACCATTTATGAAACAACTAAAATATTGTAATGACAATAAAATAAATCAGTATATCTTATCTTAGAGCCACATGTACACATGGTGAATGCTTTTTCAACAAATTTTCTGTTGTATTCTCACAGCCAAGATGAAACATCAGCTTTTCAAATGCACAGACCATTATGTATGAACTTTAAATGGGAAGTATATCTCTGTCATCATAACAATGTTTGACTGCCGACTATAATAACATAACCTCATGAATAAACCTGGGGGCGTGCAGCGGCACTGGCCCGACTGAAGACTCTGCTAATAACAAGTTGGACTATTTAGTGATAATATCACAATAATGTGATAGTCCTGCCGAGTGTGGCGTGCTAACGGGCGGCGGGCGGCGGAGGCCGAGGGCCGTGGCCGGTGTGGCGGCAGCGACCGAAGCCCGCTGCCGTCCGTGACACTAATGACAAGACGAGAGCGGGCGGCTCAGTGTCGGCCCCGCCGCCACCACACCGCGCGCCCGCAGAGCACCCGCACTCGGGCGACACTCACCCCAGTATCCCGGGCTTGTAGCTGTAGTCGGGTATCCGCCAGGGGCAGCCGCCGTACTCGCCTATGAGGGCATCGTGGTTCTTGTTCAGGTTAAACGTAGATGCGCGGTTGTCGTTCATTTTCCTCCGCGCGGGGTTAAAGTAGTTGTTGTTCCTAGTTTCACCGTTCACATCGTGTATAGGTATAGAGTCTGGCGCTTTATTCACATTAGGGTTCGCGTTTTCTATGTTTTTGAGGTTCATTTTGTCTATTTCACTTTGAGTTTCCCAAATCCGAAGCCACAGGCGCTTCGCGGGTCCTTCCTGCTCGGGCTGATACCACGCGACGGCGGGATCCATTCAGCCGGAGCAAAGTTCCACTATATTGGATAACACATGCTGAAGCATTTCACATTTATAATTGTTAAATGGAAAATTAACACAAAACAAAAATAAGTCACACCACATTCGGAACATGGACGACACGCGGATAGTTGACACTTCATTAACTAGAGGGCGCCATCTTAACTAAATAAATTCTAGACTTATGCTCGGTGTAACCATGTTAAAATTATTAATCTTGAACACATTGTTATTTTAATCATGTAACAATAAAATTAATTATTTGTTATGTAATAAATACTTTGTAAGAAAATTTCGACAAATATTTAACTATATTTAAAAGACTCTTAAATAAAAAAGTATGTTAGAAATTACGGAATCCAAGGTCAATAAATTTATTCAAATTTAAAATAAATATGTTACGTTTTCGCGCCTTTAAATGTCAGGTGTCATAGAAGTATAATTTTTATTTACTTTGGTTATGAAAGTTTACTTAATCAAAAACTTAGTATTTTCTGTGTTTTTCTTTTTTACAATGATTACATGAATAAATTAAATAACTTGTTTAAATCGTGTAGATTAGTATCCATTATTGTTAAGCAGAAATCGCCTTTCGTATGCATCACACGTTACCGATGTGATAGTTTCCTACTTACACCTTACAGCTGTGTAAATACAAGAAGAATGGCTCAAAAAAGTATTACGTCGTTCTTCAAAACAACTCCCAAGGGACCTCAAAAGAAACATAGTGAAGACGTAAGTAGGATCTGATAAATATCCCCGTATATATCAGGCTCTTCAATTCAATAAGCCGTGAAGCTTGGAGTGTATTTCACCGAATGTAAATGTTTCATTTATCTTTTTTTTCTTACTTTTTGAAGTCTACTGTGACCCATTAATCTTCCAAAATAAGAAAGTGAATACTCCACACTGAAATACTTACTGAATAACACATACATTTATAAGTATTTCCTTTTTATTTTCAAAAGATATCACCTCACAACGATAGCAGAGTCACTGAAGAATCAATAGAGAAGGATGAATCGGATTCTACACCTAAGGTAATAGAAGGGCTGCTGATTGCAATCAAGTCTAGTTAAAACTATGATACTTGTTGACACATACTTGATAATTACAGAGGTCATTGAAGAGATTAAGATCAGAAACTGTTGAAGATGAATCACCAAGGGATTCAAAGGGAACTTCTTCACCACTTAGCTCGGGAAAAGTAAGACTGTTTCATATAGCAAATCTCATCAACAACTAAATGTATCTTGGCCTGTAAAGCATTATCAAAATGTTTTTTGTAAATGTGTGAGTGTTTCTTTAGCATTATAGCATATTCACATGCATATAGATAAAATGTTGCTTTTAATTTTCAGAAAAAGAAAGCAAAGAGACAACGCATAGAAAGCTCTGAAAGCGAGTCTGAATCTCCAGCAAACCAGGGTTTCCCCGAACTGAAGAGTGAAGACGAAACTTTTGTAAAATTAGAAAACAATGTTACTAAGACATATGCCTCACCAAAATCTAGGAAGGCTAAGGAAAAACAAAAAATAAAGGAAGAATCTTCTCCAATTAAAAAAGATAAAATCAAATTGGAAAAAAATCGTAGCAGTTCATCGGATGATGAAATTGGAGAAGAAAAAGACATCTTAGTAAACAAAAATAATGCAAAAAGAAGTAATAAAAAGAGGTTGTCATCTGTGGATGATGTCAAAGAAAACTCCAGTCCAGTCCAGGAGAAGGAAAATGGGCATGGCAAAGCAAGTAGAAGTCCTTCTCCAATGATAAAAGAAGAGAAAAAGGAGTCACCTCCAAAAAAGAAGAATCCTTTTGAAGCTATGAAAGTTAAAAGTGCTTCGACCAATGGAAATGATGTGAAAAAAAATGTAGAAAAAGGAGAGGATAGTTCAGGACTAGTTCCAGGTAAGGTTCTTTATCTGAATATTTAAAAAAATATTAATTACATGTAATTTTTTTTAAATATTTAAGTATTTACAGTTATGGAATGCTGAAAAAATATATATTTATACATTCCTTTGTAGGATCTGTAAGGTCAGAGTAAAATGGAAAAGTAAAATTCCTTGGCGTTTCCTTTTGTCTACATACTTTCTGCATTTGCTAGTATAAAATTATAAAATCATTTTCAGAGGCTGACTACGACCCCACTAAGTCAAAATACCATCCTATCAAGGATGCTTGCTGGGCCAAAGACCAGCCGGTGCCATACCTGGCGCTCGCCAAAACCTTGGAAGCTATCGAGGCCACATCTGCTCGTCTCAAGATGGTGGAGATCCTGAGCAACTACTTCCGCTCCGTCATAGTGCTGACACCCGAGGACCTGCTGCCCAGCATCTACCTCTGCCTGAACCAGCTGGCGCCCGCGTACCACAGCCTGGAGCTTGGTACTGTGCAAATATTGTAGTATTTCTTTTTTCATGTTAATTCACCGTCAAGTTTAGAAAGCTCCCGAGGAGTTTCTCAGAACCTGTAAAGTTCATCTAGGTTCGAGTGAGTCACCTACACCTTTACATACCACCCTTGTGCATCGGATGCGACCAAGTTGGAGCTAAGAGAAGCAACATAGTCGTGTTCGGTCTTACCTACGCGTGCCCTAAGGAAATCGTCGCGGGAAGTGTATAATAGTATACATGAGTAGCGGGCGGCGGGCGGCGTGCGCAGGCATGGCGGAGACGTACCTGATGAAGGCGGTGGGCGGCAGCACGGGGCGCAGCGTGGCGCAGGTGCGCGCGGCGGCGCGGCGCTGCGGCGACCTGGGCCGCGCGGCGGAGGCGGCGCGCGCCACGCAGCGCACGCTGGCGCGCCCGCGCCCGCTCACCGCGCGCGGCGTGTACGGCGCGCTGTGCGGCGTGGCGCGCACGGCGGGCGCCGCCTCCGTCGCCAAGAAGATCGCCGCCGTGCAGGCGCTGTACGTCGCGTGCCGGCACTCCGAGGCGCGCTACCTCATCCGGTGAGCGGCGGCGGATCGACGGCGCTACCGTTTCATATTTTATTCGTGTACGAGTACCGAAGCCACGATGCTCGACACTTCGATTGATATCGAACGATTCATTCTGTACGGGTCGGTCGTGTCTCCCGTGGTCCAAGTCGACTACTTTAAATCGAGAGGCGTACGATTTGAAGGGTACGGATGCGTACCCTTTCAAATTGAAACACAACCTGCGAGAGCATATTTCCAGCATAAGTAGACGTGTGAGTGACTGATTCCTTGGAGTTTGAAAAGACTGCCACCATATAAAACGTGAAGTCTTCCGACGGTGGAATATCGTGCCGCGCAGGTCGCTGGAGGGCAAGCTGCGCGTGGGGCTGGCGGAGCAGTCCGTGCTGCAGGCGCTGGCGCTGGCCGCCGCGCGCAGCCCCGCCGCCGGCCCGCACGCCGGCGAGCTCGACGTGGCCGCCACCATGTCGCCGGACGCGTTCAAGGTGACCACCGCCACCATAACCACCATCACCACCATCGACGTACCATCGTCACCACCGTTCCGCTCTTCCTACACCTAGTTATTTTTTATTTGAAATTTTTAAGGCGAAGATTTTAAAATAATTATACAAGAATTCAAGCACGTTTAAATAGATATATATGAGAGTATTAAATAAAAGAAGGAAATGTTAATACATTTAATATGTAATTTTAGTTTGAAACTACGACATACAATTAACTGAACGCACGGTGAACCTTGTACCCGCGAACACCGATACGGCCGATGCGAGTGTGCCGTGTAGTGGACGTGGTGTGTGCGCAGGCGATGTACGAGCAGTACGCGCTGACGGTGAAGACGACGTACTGCGAGTGCCCCAGCTACGAGGAGGTGGTGCCGGCGCTGCTGCGGCACGGCGCGCGCGCGCTGCCCGAGCACTGCCGCCTGCGCCCCGGCGTGCCGCTCAAGCCCATGCTGGCGCACCCCACGCGCGGCGTGCACGAGGTCTTCGACAGGTACCACGCGCGCACCGAGCCGGCGGCCCGCCTTTCAGTATTCGACACTATACCGCAACACCTGACGACTTGAATGGCGACAAAACTTCCGTAGCCAACAAAAATACTTCCATTGAAAAATATTTCTACAAGCTGGTAGTGAGTAATATACTCGGATCATAAAATTGGCGTAAAAATCATATTGGTTCCATCCGTCGTCGTCGTAGCACCAGTAGTAGTAGTCGTAATAAGTACATATAAATGTTCAATATGATAACAGTAGTAGAACAAAATTTTCGTCCCGTGCAGATATTTACATTGATTAAATTTTTCACGGATTTCAATAGTATTAACATTAAGTTCAGCTTCGGCCCCGCCGTGTAAGCGTTCAGACGTAGTGAGACGACGGCGTCAGAGCCGCGCTCGAGGTGGCCGGGTGAGGTGGGACGGTAGTAGGCGCGCGCTCGCGGCAGGTTCGAGGGCAGCCAGTTCACGTGCGAGTACAAGTACGACGGCGAGCGCGCGCAGATCCACGTGCCCGGCGACCGCGCGCCCGCCCTCGCCGCCGCCGCGCTCTTCAGCCGCAACCAGGAGGACAACACCAGGTGACGGCCGTTCCGACGCACACGTGGACGCCCTTCGCGTGTGCCGACGACTACACAACTATTTCAAGTTGCCGGGACTCAGTTTGAATAGGGATGTATGTATAATATTTGATTGAAGTTATGAATATTAATGAACCTGCCACGTGCCTCGTGGATGGACAATTCTTCGTGTCGACGTAGGTGCTAATTATTATTAACTGCAATCTGATTACACCATCTAATGATCTGCGAACACACTTCAGGAAGTCTTGTTAACTTCCATCCAATTATTATCCAAGTGATGTTGAATAATAATGAGCATTTTTATTTATTTATTTTGTACACGACAAAAAGTGGGAAAAACAAATATAATTATAAATATTCGTACAGGGTACTGCTTATTTCAATATGAAATCTCTTCCAGCAGCCCCGGGACTGGAAAGTA
>DWJH01000079.1:0-15387 GCA_018248735.1 Tagiades litigiosa | reverse complement strand
AGAGGACTTTAATAAAAAACACTAGCTGTCTCGGCAGACGTAGTACTGCCTGGAAAAGCTTTAGGCGATATGCTGACAACAGCGCCACCTACCGGGTCCAATACCAACTCAGATACCTTCTTTGGCTCATGCACAACAACTCTGCTAAAGAGGATTACATGATCAATTGCAGTTTACGATTCCATAAAGGAGTCACAGACAGACAAATATTATTTTTTTTACAACATAAAAAAATATTGACACTAAGAAGAGACAAACATATATATCTATTTTTTTTTAATAGAATCTTGATAACATAAAAATTAAATCTGTATATTATTATATAGTGTTCGTTCCATGTAAAATTGGCACAATTTGGTTTTATTTTCTTAGATACCAACTGGAGAATACGAGTTTTTATAAAGAATAGCCATGACGTCACATACCGGAACGGCGTGTCGAACTCCACCTCCTGCTTGGTGATGTTCTCGACGCGCTCGCAGAAGCTCTTGAACGCGAGCTTGAGCTTGTGCCGCAGCTCGCGCTCGCTCTGCTCCGCGGCGAGGTCGTCGCGGTCGTGCATGTGCTGGTGCTTGCCCAGGTCCGTCGTGATCTCGCCCACCTCCGTGTAGAACTGCACGTCCACGTGCTTCTTCTTGCCTGCGGACCGTCACCAGGCTTATGTGAACGTTAGAAACTTTGACATGGAGACACGATTAAAACACTTTTGATTTTTTTATATGAAACTTTTATACGGAAGTTCGGTTCGCGGGGATTGAAATGAGCAAAGTGTTAAATAAAGGCAATTTAGACCGGACTGAGATTTAGGACCGTTACAAATTTCACCTGAGATTTTAAAAACAACGCGACGGATTTTAATGCGGTTTTCATTAATAGATAACAGTAATTCTAGAAGAAGCTTTACATTTATAAAATATGTAAAACTTCGCTTCTTTCGGGCTGTTAAATTTTTTGATAAATTTAAAAGTTTTTAAATTATCTAACGTAATATCTTTATTAGTTCTAGAAATTCTGTATATAGATGTATATAGCTTTATTAACTGTTAACGTTAATGAATATCGTAAAAGTATGCATTCAATTCTACAAAATAATAAAAATCACTCACCAAACATAATAGCGTGTTTTAAATGGAAATGTAGAAGTATAATCATCTCGCCGTCACACGGTTGAAAGAAGGCGTTCTTAATATTATTGTATAGTATATCCACTTTGTCTCCTCTCACGGACGTGAACCTAAAGCCATTTGTGTGCGCTTCCAAAGAGCCACTCATTCTCTTAGTCACGATATTAGGCCTTATGTATAGGTCCTTAAGTTTCGGATTGCCTTTACTCTGTGACATGACGAGTGTGTCTTGTTTCACCAAGTCCTCCTTTTCCCTCTCTTCCGCTTCTCGCGTTTTGAACTTCTTTTGTACTTCCTTTATGAGCCGGAATCCGGTGTTGAGGTTGGCGGACGGTGGCGATATCTCGCCGGGTTCTTTCGTGTTTGTACTTCGGTATGTGCTGGAAAAATATTTTTTTATATATATAATTCATCAGTAATCTAAAGGGTTATCTCGAGTTGTTTCTTTTTAAAGGGAGTGGATGTTCACATACCCTGCATATTATAGGTGACCAACTTAGACCTTAGGAGTAGTAACACAGCCATATATAAATTGTATATAACAACTACTTACACTTCTTTCACGAACGTGGCATCCGGTGTGGTGTAGTTCCCACCCTCGTTCCTGCCCATAGTGGCGCCGGGATGGAAGAAGTTTATCCTGAGATACGTATAGTCGCCTTCGACCGATTGCGATATATTCTTTATCGTGGATATATGGAATGGCACCGGTATACCGAACACAGGCAGAATAATTGTTTCATATTTACGATCTGTAAAGTATTAAATGATTAGTGCATTGTCAAAAAACTATAAGGTTGTCTAGTAGAGATAACTCTTCGTACTTATTACCCTATTTTACTTGTTTCAAATGTTTGCAATATGTATGTACGTGGTTGTTCTGACTATGAGTGACACATTACAGCAATGATAACTCACCGACATGCAACTTCAACTCTTTGACGTCCGAGTCCCTGGGCATCTGACTGACGTTTTTGTATGACACTGTGCTCTTTCTAAGTTTCTCGCCCTCCTTGCCGCTGGATTGCCGCGCGAGACGCTCCTTGGCTTTCTCGTTGAGTGCGATAGCCAACTCCCTCTGGTGCTCCTTGCGTTTCTCCTCAGAAGAGTGCTCGGTACGGAGTTTGGACTCGATAACGGCCGTCCTCTTACCTCTTCCTAAAAACAACGCCAATCAGTAGGATATTTATAAGCAGTAATGCAGGAAGATATGTATAGCTACATTTACATAAACACATGTTCATGTATGCATGTAAAATTTTAAGTACAGGGTGTTTTGCCTTAGTGTTCAACAGATGGCGCTGTTTTCAGGAACCGTTAATTTATGTATGTAGAAACATGGAAAATATTGCAAGCATAAGCAAATGACGGTAGGATTTTAAAGTCGGCCAATCTATAAAGGCAGTTTTTACTTTTAATATACTACACCAAAGTTTCTGTTTATGATGTGGGTACTGCATTATTCAGTGTAATATTAATTTTTAAATCTATATAATATGTAAAGCACTTTTCATTTAATTACACCACTATATGCACAATACAACAGCTATTGGTATATTTGAAAACTAAAATGATTTCAAGCAAGACCCTTGTTATATATGATTTAAGTAGCTTTCATAACATAAACAATGATAAAAATATAGGCTTTACACTCGAAGCATTATCTAGTAGACTACACTAAGCAGATATAAGATGGCATTAACATACAAAACAAAAAAAAAACAAAATCGAAATATATATAACAGTGCACTTAAACAAAAAAAAACTTAGCATATCAAGCTCAACATGCAGTTAAAAGTTTTAAAAGTCAATAAACTCACCTCCATTCTCTATCGAACCACGATTGCATGTAAGTAAATAAAAGTATGTAAATGAAATAGCACACAATAGCCAATGTACATAGCTTTAAAATGGCACTTTAATGGTACAATTCAATTTTTATTAGCTCAACCAAATTAACATTTTAATGTTATGGTACTCTTAAAAAGCTGTTAATATATTTAAAAAAAAAAATGTTGTCAATGTTCTCTATATTTAAAACAAAACAAGCAGATGTCACAAAAGTATTGGGTAGTACTGCTCTTTGGATAAAGGTTCTTGGGTGTAACTTTACAACAATTTAATAAATTGTCTAAATTTTATTATTGAATC
This sequence comes from Tagiades litigiosa, assembly GCA_018248735.1. NCBI lineage: Eukaryota > Metazoa > Arthropoda > Insecta > Lepidoptera > Hesperiidae > Tagiades > Tagiades litigiosa. The sequence goes on along the minus strand of DWJH01000079.1, from coordinate 12,112 downwards.
TTAATTAGGTAAATGGTATTTGTGATGTCACCCAAAAGATGAGTAGTTGTCAAAATATATTTTCTATAATTGTGGTGACAAAGAAAAAAGATAAAAAAAATAATTATTCATTCTGTTTATCTTTCTATTGATGACAATCAACACAAAATTAACGATGTTTTAAGTGGGAAAACATCAAAAATATGTTCTGAAACTGATAGATATATTTTTTAATTATCTTGTAGCCTATTGGTAGTAAAATCACCTTTAGATAATAGGTTTCTTGTGGCAGAAGAAAATTAATTCCTGCATATAAGGTGTTTGTGACATTGCATAACGTCCACTCTACCCACAGTACCAAAAATCCTCAAAAATCAAGTCAGTTTATATTTTTTTTATGAAACATACTTTGTGGACATGAATTAATATATCAATTTCTACTCACCAAGTATTTCAGTCTTGTTCTCTTTTTCTTCTTCTTCATCCTCGTCATCGTCTTTTAAGAATATGCCTATGTTTTTAATTTTTTTCTTTGACTGTGTGAGAAGAGATGCTGGGTGTTCCTCGTTTACTAAAACTGTATCACCAATGAAAAGAGCATAAGTCTGAAAACAAGACACAAGTTTTAGATCATACTTTATATATTGTATTGTATATATCTTTATGACCCATCTTATATAAAATGTAATATAATAATAAATAACTATTCTATATTGTCCAACAATTTGGTTGTTTATATAAGACAAACTCTCCTCATGCAGACAAGTTTCATTTCTTATGATTGTAAAAGATGGTGTTTGGAGTTAACATATATAACTTTGTAAAGATTTATATTAGCCGAGGCAAAAAAAACTTTATACCTGAAGTAGTTAAGCACATTTAATAGGAGTTAAACGAAAAATTGTAATTATACCTTCCCCTCTTTTTCTGTAGCAGCACTATTCGTAAGATTAGCAAGACCAATGTTTATATTGAACACCATGCCTTTTTTCGCAACTGTAGAGGTTTTCGGCCCAATAACTATTGAACTTTCTCGAAATTCTATACCCATTGCGAACCTGCAATAAATAATTGAAAATTATCACAGACGACAATAGGAAATAAATTTAGAAAACAGCAATATCTATTTTTAGCAAGTAACTTTCACAGTTTGACTATTATCAATTGACCATTAATCCTTTAGTACTATTGAGGGCTAAGTAATCACATAATATGAACCTTTAATTGTTGCAAACAAAATCTATTATTCTTAAATACCTCAAAATATGCTTTACAGAAGAAATATTTGTTTGTGCTTCCTTAATAAAACCTAGCATGATTAATCCCACATATAATTGATATATGTGATAATAACATAAACTTACCCAAATGTTTTTGTAAGATTATCCACTAAATCTGGCTTTTCCTTTTTTGCCAACTCCATGCCAGCTTCATAAACTGCTGACAATTTCACTCCGGCGACCAACTTTTTCATGACTTCTTCCTCCAAATTTAGCAGAAAATTATAATTGCTCTGAATCTCGTCTGTAGGATTGACCAGCAACGTACGGACAATGTTTGAGCAATACGACTTATATCTGGCACCTAGTGAGCATACAATTGCACCGAAATGAAGGTGATTTTTATCTGAAACTGCACTGAATTTAAGACTATAATTGCCTCCAGACTGTATAATAGGTGGGTAACACATGTCCACTTGGCTTGTGTCTACGCCTGTGACATATTTCTTATCAGATATTGCAGCTTCCACTCCTTCAGCAAGTTTTGAATGTTTTACTTTCTGAAAACAAATACAAATTATGTGAAATGACTATATCACTAATCTACCTCCATCAGAATCATTGTCTTATTTGATGTAGGTCATAGCTATATGATAATAATTGTCAAAAACCAAATAATTACCTTATCTGAATCTATAATCTCCATAATTTGATCCTTTAAATACTTTGTAAAAACATCAACGGTCACTAGGCATGCTTTTTTTATTGTAATCACTTCTGGGTCTTCCTTGGCTGCCATGAGCAGTGCAACAGATGAACTTATATCAACATTCTCAAATTTCTCCGCTTTCATCACAGCTTTCCAACTCTCACAAAATTCACCGGGATAATTGTCTTTGATAAAAACTCCAAGACTCTTGCCTGATTTCGATTTCTTAATCTCTTGTATTAGTTTACTGAAATTTTCTTTATCCTTATCATTCTGTAACAATCATTTTTGGTACCTCATCTTCAGTTACTTATCAGAATTATATAACATTAGCCTATATGTTGACTGGGATATAGTTATACTTAAATAAAAATAAATTCTATTTAAGACAAGTTTAATGCACCAATCAGTTAAATAAACTAATAGTTAAATGTAACTAGTAATTTGTCTTGACTTAGTTTTGCTGGAGCAACTCTAGCAAATTTGTTAAACTCAAATTCGAGAAAAAAAAAATTAAACTCCAGTTCATTTGCACTCAAGTTGACTCAGTAACTTGAGTGAGTTTCTGTGTGAATTATGACCAAAAAAAAGGTTGTCACTCAGACTTTTAGTGATTTAAAAAAAATAAAAGGCATCAGACATCAGCTCAAAATTATCTGACTCGAGTTGTAAGGAGTGTAGGAGTTTACTAGAGTGACTTGAAAACTCAAGTGCAACTTGAGTGAGCTATTAAATTAACGAGTAACTCGAGTCAGAAAATTCTACTTGAGTTGCATCACTACATGTAACATACTGTGTACAGCCCTATATAGTTGTCGATAAATAAACTTCATGCTTGAACATGTTGGTATGATTCATTTCACCATAAATAATGAAACTAAATCCAGATTATGATTTGATCCAATTTGAACCTATTTACTTAGTCATATTAATATATGTTCTTATAAGGAAAGACTTAACTCAATAACTTACAGTTTATCTTGTGTTCTTTAACACATATTTCGTAACAAGAAACAAAAATAAAAGATCATTATTTTTAGACAACATTATTCACACTTCAAGAATAGAGGATATATTGTATATAGTACTCACTCTGTCTCTTATAAGTAATTTCACTGGAGGTAGATCTGATTCTTCTTTGCCATTTTCAATTTGTCTTAAGAATTCAATCTTCTTTTTACTTGCAAGGAAACACATGCTTTGCTCTGTGAGGACTGTGATCGTGTCCGGCAACTCATATCCAAACAGCCAGGTCTTGAAAATAAAGAAAACATGTGCTTGAATGTAAATATACTGCAAAATAACTACCACGGCCTTTTAAAACGACCAGTTGAAAATTTATTCACAGAAGAATGTTATTGCGCAGTAGAGGAGCACCTCTACTTGTGTAAGCACATTCGTAAATACTGAACATGCTTTATTAAAAGCAAGCAAACCTGCAAAGCTGTTGATTTGCTGTAAAGTGTATCTTCGTCAACACCGACGCATGAAACCAAACAATCGACTTTCGCCAAAGCTTCATCGCTCTTAGGATCAGCAGCAGCAGCCTGAAACAAGGATAAAATAAAAAAAACGAAGACAACACGAGTATGTTGTGATCTTAGTCTTCCAACCAACCTTCCACACCGCATACAGCTTTTTCATACGACGATAAAACGACTCTTTATCCAGTGACAAATTAGACATTGTGAAAAAAAACTAAAAAAAACTTAAAAACTAATAATATTCTACAAAATTACGCTTCGGAAATCATAAATTTATTCACGATTTTGCGACATTACACCTTTGACAGCAAACACAAAAATGGCGGGCGTACGCGCCATACATAATCCATTGACTATGATTATGACTATGGTCAATAAAGAATACTGCCTACATTGTGCAATAAGAACTAAGAAGTAAAGTTTTGCACTGCAAATGTGTTAATACCCTAATATAATAATAAAAAACAAAACGATCTATCGAATTGGTTCCTTCGATAATAACGACAATATAAATAAACAAAAATTATGTATCTGTAACGTAAGGGATAAATAGACAGAACTTAAAGCTAAAAAAAAAAGACAAGTGACAATTGAATTACCTTTGATATATGAATATGTTAGGTGACAGATTTTAGCAGATACATTAAAAGATTGTATAAATTTTAAATAAAAATTAACTTGAAATTACACTTGAGTAAAGTGAAAATTTCGATTATAACTATTATATTATATAGCAATTATAACTATTATATTTTAACATGCAAAAATTAACAGTGCGTGAGCATTGTTTTTTTACGGAGAATTTATTAAAAACTTTAGCACAAAATCGTATATTGACGATTTCAGACTTTCTTCAAGAAGACACAGAAAAATTATCAATAATATCTAAATTGAGTTTACCAGAGTTATTGGAAATCAGAAATCATATTTTAGTACGATACTCTGCCCCATTAGTAAACGGTTATACTTTGTTATTAAAAAGTCTAAACAATAGAAAATATGTTCCCACTCACATATCAAAGTATGCATAAATTGTTACATTTTCATTTATTTTTATCACGCTTGAGATGCCAAAAAAGCAGTCGTAATTCCTAATAGTAAGTGGTCATGGTCCCTCATGACCACGAGCAGCATAAGAGAATTCACAAGTGTATTTCTGGTTTTGCTTGCATATATAAGCAAAGCAAACCTATTTCCATATATTGCATGTACACTATAGAAATAAATGGTGCACAATATATGTATCTATAAATTACATAATTTTAATAAATTTGATCAATACTCATGTGGTTATTTTATTCTTAGTCTAGATACTGCACTAGAAGGTGGCATTCCAATTGGATGCATCACGGAGCTGTGTGGTCTGGCTGGAACGGGAAAAACTCAAATATGTTTTCATATAGCCATTAATTGTGCTAAAGAATTAAATGCTTCAGTCTTATATATTGATACTAAGGGAGATTTTTCAGCAAAACGAATACAAATGATATTGGAAAAGTGGGGTTGCACTTATAAGGTATTTTAATTAATGTAATGTAACAAGTTGTTTTAATTACTATTAATTTTACAAACAACTTTGCACTAATGTAACAAGTTGTTAACTACTATTAATTTTCTTATTAGTAATTATGTCCACCATTCTGTAATTTATGTTTTTATTTTTTAGGAAATGAATGATGTTATGTTAAAAATTAGAGTTGTTCATATATTTGATTTGGAAGATGCTATTCAACTGCTTGCTGAAGTAAAACATGGAAAAATTATTAATAATTTGGGTTTACTAATTATTGATTCATTACCATGTTTAATGTTTCAATACCTGGGGGATAACAATAAAATAGGTGGGATAGATTTTATATAATATAAAACTTTTATTTTCGTTTAACTAGTCAGATAATATTTGTCTTAATTTTGTACAGGATTGAAGCTGTTAAATGAGCTAGTAAATATTATTAGATATATAAGTAAAGAGTTGAGGGTTGGTGTTGTTTGTGTCAATATACAAACTAGATGGGTGGAAACAGACATTCCTGATATTGATGGTAAGGAAATTTTATAAGGCTGTTAAGACTTCTTGCTTTTTAAATTTATTAATATTATTTTAATTAAAACAATCTTCTTTATCTAAATATTTTATATCATTATGTTATAGTCAATTGCAGGCTTCTAAATTACACATTTTCCATTTAGATGACTAAAACAACACATTTCTTGTAATATTTTTTCAGATTATGAGGAAAGCATTTCAGTTAGTAAAGAACCTATTGCAGAAAAACGCAACCGTTGCTTAGGGAAATACTGGCAACATATACCATCAGTTATAATGATCACAGAAAAATGTAAAACAGATGGAGATAAAAATGGTTACTTAATTAGGGTTCAGGTTTTTAAATCACGATTACCAAAGCAAAATCAACAATGTATATTGAACCCTAGTGACTTAAGAATTAATACCTCACAATAAATGATGCCATAATAAGTTTAATATTTATTCTTCTTTTCCCTTAACGATAACTAAATTATATTCAATGCAAATTTTAAGTGGTTCCTTGTTTAATTTATAATACTGTGATAATTATTAAATAAAGAAATTATTCAAAAATCATTTATTAGATTTATCTGTCACAATTATTTATTTATCTTACAATACAACCACAAAAAGACCGAAATCAATGTAAAATTCTCATTTATCTACGATATAATTATGGTTTCATTTGTATTGAATGATACTTAATTTTTTATAAGCTTATTGTTCTATTCTTTCCACTGTCAACTATAATTACCAAAAATACTCTATATAATCTGTCTGCCTAACTGTCATTTCGCTACTTCGCTTCGATTTCTTTCATTTCATTTTCATTTCGTTGCGCGCCTGTCAGGCGGTGCGCACCGTACCATTGTGATGGCTCTTTTAATCACTTTTGTATATTTATCAACTTTATGATATTTATATATCCTAAATAAAATCTTAATAGTCTAATTTTATTTTAGTTTGTAATAAATGCGTTTGAACAAAATGGCTAATCAAACTCCGAAAATTGTGCACAAGCTGGTGCTTACTGGAGGTGAGTGTTTTTCAGGCAATGTTTCTGTAATATTTAATTGAAAATCTGTTGAATGTTAAAGTATTTTCAATATGAACCATATTAAAGTGAATTATCCGTTGTTTAAATTCTTGAAACACAATCTGTGTAAATAGATTACAAAATTTAATAAAGCTGCACGTGGGGAGTTGGCACCGATTTTATCATTACACATTGATTTTTTTTAACCCAACCAGGACCTTGTGGCGGCAAGACTACCGGACAATCCCGTCTTAGCACATTCTTTGAAAACTTGGGATGGAAGGTGATATAATCCTTTTATTTATATATTTTTTTCAGCTTCTGTAAGTATGAGTTAATTAACGTTGCATCGTCGTATTTTCGAGAATGTTTATAAATTACAACCCGCCAATTGCGTTTGTCGGCATAATTAAACGCAGTATGAAGATGCATGTGATATATGAATTACTGTGATTAAGTAAAAGAAGGATTCTAACTGTTGCTCTGTACATTCTTCTCACATGAACCGTGTCTCTTAGAACCCAATTCTCAATGATTTTTTGTTCAACTGTTGTGCTTTGTGTTAGAAAAATTTAGAAAAAATATGTTTGTGGTTATGGTTTCTCCTTATGGAGATCCAGTAAGACATCGTTCCACATTGTCTTTATTTCCAGGTGTTCCGGGTGCCGGAAACGGCTACCGTCCTCTTAAGGTACGATGTGAATATATTCACATTTGTAAAAATTACACATTTAAAATTTTCTTACAATATTTAAATACAATAGTATTTATAATGAATCTTAAAAAAGTTTTTGGCAAAAATAAATTTTCTTATAATGTTTAATGTTGCTACTGTCAGTGTTCAATTTTGATTTAAAGTTTTGTCAATACTTTACTAAAAGATCTGATCTATTCTAGCTTAATGTACTCTTGGTAGAATTAAATTTCCTAAAAGTTAAATGTTCTTGTAAAGTTATATAAACAATGTCATCAAAATTGTACTTTTTTGGTTTGGATAGATTTGGGTTTTATTTTTATTATAAAATACAAGTAAATATTTTTATTGTTTTATAAATATAAAAAATACAATTTTTTTTTCTATTTTTTTTTCAGTGGTGGAGTCAAGTTTGCAGATCTCAGCCCCGATGAAGGTTAGTTAACTTATTCTTAATTTCTACTCTAAATGTTTTATAATATTATGAGATAAGTATTTGATCATTCATACTGAATTTAAAACATCAGTATCATAACATATATTTGGCTAGTCCAGATTATTGCTAATAAAAATATTTGGTTAGATAGTAGTACATTTAGAAGTATAGTCGCACAAAAACCCTATTAAAATAAAATAAAATAAAATATTTTTTTTAAAACTTAAATGTAATTGATAAATGTAAAAAAAATTGATTTACTCTTATTTCTTATAAAGCTCATACATGTATGTAAATTCATTGGGTTTAGATAATTATAATCTGTAATTTTTTTTGTGTCTATATACCTACTAAGATTTGGTAAACATAACACCATAATAAACAATGTTTCTAACGATATCCTTACAAATAGTAAAGTAAAGCGTTATCTTTATAGATTTGTATACATTGTGTCTATAAACATTTTTTATTTGGCCATGAGTTTTGGCAGAGTTAGATAATTATGATAAAAACGCGATAATTATAGATATATAAGTAGTTAAAACGGTAAAAAAAAATTATGTCCCGCCCCTTTTATGACGTTTCTACGCGTAAGGTAGGTCAACGTGAAAATCATTGCCAAGAAATGTTGCTTCTACAACGTCTCCATTTTATGATTGTTTGCGCTTGGCATCTTTCTCGTTATTTAATAGCCGTACAAATCTCCTTACTGTACGTTGCATGGTAATTCTGTTATATTGTACGTAAAAGTTGATCTTCACGGTCGAGTATAATGTATCAGTACTAGCTAAAACCAATACGTAACTATTACCTACTTTACATAGTCCGGAACATTGTATATAATATCTGCGTATTCATTTGGTTGACCTATACACTCTTACTCAGATAATAACTATACATGTTTAAAAAATACACATAGATTTCTAGATGTTCTTTGTAACCATCACATTTTATATTTTCGTATTAATTTTTCTTCAGTTTTTAGCTAATTGCAAAAAAATTTATTCCTTTATTTTATTATTTAATCCTTTATTGAAAATAGTTACATCGACCTTCATGTTTAAAAGTTGCGTTATAACTAGCTAACGTTTTTAAATTTAACTGTTTTTCCTCATGTATTTCCTACATACAAGTAGGTTGCTTATAGAAATATTCATGACCAATTTACGCATTTCCGTTGAATTGCGAGTTGTTTGGAGGGCCTAGTGTAAGGATAGAGATGGGAAAATCCCTTGCTTTAACCCAATAACTCTGGCGCATTATAGCATTTGCACAATACAGTTCCCTTGATTAGCGCAGAGTTAGTAAGGGACTCAATGAGTCGTAACAGTACCTACGGTATTGACTCCGAACCAGTAAATTCTGTTCGGAAATGGTTGTTGTTGGGACCAGCCGAACTGGCATAACTCGTTTTCTACTCTCATATCAATTAATTAGATTAGATTCAAGAAATTAAATTTATCCTTCAGAACTGAAACTATAATTTCGTATCCGCATCATATAGGAACAAAGTAAGCCAAACGTCTTCGCCTTTCAATAGTCTTGTGATTTTGTTTAAATGATTAACGACTATGACATTTGATATTATAATTATTTAATTAAATACTGTTAACTAAGTTCAATAAAAACAAAAAAAACGTTATCCACACCTGATACTTCATTTTCTGTTCATTTCGTGCAGTTTGCGTAACACATTCCAGTAAGATAACTTTAAAACTAAGCAATACATATGTTATGTGTACATTTTCTTCATTCAACATTGTGCGAATACTATTTTATCATTACGATAAGATTATTTTATAAACATTTCATTACGGCCTTCAGTAATGACAAAGTATAAAAGGTTCGGTCCAATTTTTATAGTAATGAAAAAAAAACGTATTAATTTAACATATTAATTATGTTACAATTAATCATATTAATGTGATAACAGATTGTTCGAGAAAAAAGTATTGTTTTTGTTTATTAATAGTCAAAAGGGGATTGTCTTATCACATGGGCATGCTAAGGTTACTGAACTTGTAAATGGCTATGTTGAACATGTGCTGTAAATTTTATTATATTGGAAATATTGGATATGTGATAAGTATCACAAAAGAAAGCAGTCCAACAAGCCACTACATATGTAAAGCGACTCTAGCGCCCTAATAGCTCCCTTACCACAGTAGGTGTAAATTAACATCAGGATAAATTACTTCTTCGGTCTTACTTCTATTTATGTGCTTGATTTACGTATCGTCGTGAAATTCATTTCTCATCTCGTCCAGCAAATGTAATTTATTATATTTGCCCTCATTTGCAGAGCACTTTGTCATTGCACGCATCGTGAATATCAAGACATTGCCACGTCATAATATAATATTTAATGTATTCATAAAAAAATTTAACCCCTTTATAATATCAGCATGGATTTGTTTATAAATATTTAAAACATCGTTACTTCGGCAATGCGTTCTGCACGATAAACGAAGTAAACCGCTCGGGAGCCGGATTGAACTCCGCAAAGTTGATTACTGAGCACGTCATAAAACCGAAGTACACGCCGAAATAATGAATATAAAACGCAGTAAAGGAGTTACTCTCCGGAGAACGTGAAAACACACGGAGCGATTTGAAACGCAGCAGGTTTTTTATTCAAATGAATGTAGTAGACGGGCAATGCTCCTTTTTAAAAAGTCAAAACATTTTTTTTTTCCTTTTTAATGTTTAAGTTTTAGCAAGAAATAGAGTATATAACAACTATTTACAAACTAACTATTACATAACTTAACTAAAAACTTTCCACGTTGTCTTTCCAACATTGTGTTACGCATGCAAACAAGAAACGAAAGTATGATTAGTTGACAAAACAATAAATATAATTAAATCAAATATATTTTGATTTATTTTTGATTAAATACTTGTAATATATCACGTGCAGAAATTGCAAAGCACTTGAGGTAATACTTCAAATAAAATAAGTTAAAAATATACACCCGCACAGAAACAAAAAGATATCTACTTCAAGACTCTTACTCAAATGATGAAAGTTTTCATAAAATATCGTCACCATTACATGCCTACCGCAGAGAGAAACATTAAGTGCAATAAATAATAGTGATACTTTTCTTAAATTCTAGCGTTTTGTAATTTGGAATATGCCCGTATTTTTGCCAGGGAAGCAGAAGATTTTTAAAATCATTTGTAGCTCTCTCGTTTAGTATTCAGCTGTGGCCCGACGGCGGACATATTTTATATTTATTACCGCTAACACGACGCCGATGACGTGAAATTGCACCTCTTTAATATCTATGCACGTCTTCCCTTTTATGAATACGAACGAATATTGTGGATAATGTAATGACGGTGTTATGCGTGACATTCGTTGCCTATCGTACTAGAAACAGCTCGTATAAGCACTTTTGTTTTGTTTTACTAGGAACTAGTAACTAATTTATTTATCGGATACTTTCCTTTAGATACGTATTTTTAACTAATATAATTCAAATGGGTTTATCAACTTTAGCAGATTTGTAGATTCAAATTTCCCATTTAATTTGTAGATAATTGTTAAGACGAAATTATGATGCGATGCTTCCTTCACTATTAACTTATTAGCTATGACTCGCCGTTTCTACATAATTAGAAACCTTGGAAAATTTTATCGAAAACTGACAACCTTATGAGCTATAAAAGCGTAAAACAAATGGCATTAATTGTTACTTTAATAATGTTATAAACATTTTAGTAAAACAATTATCACTTAAGTTACAAATCACATAATAAAATCAAAATCTTAAGTTTCTTCGTCTTCACAAGACAATTTATGCAATGATTGTAACAAAAAGTGTCGTTGACAAAACAATATTCGTTACGAGAGAGTTGCAAAGTCACGCGTCGGGATATCATAATGAAGGCTGATGGGATCAATCAGGCTATAATGAGACGAGCAAACAATGACCCCCAATAATACGGGCAATATCGGAATCGATGGTCGTGTTGGCACAAGAAATTTGCCGAGCAATATCGAGGGAATCCCGCTGAGGGAATCGCCAATTTTAGGGTAAATCGAGGGAGATAATTATGTTTGAAGTTAGTTATTGAGTAGAATCAACACGGTATGAGATTAGCCCGCCGCCAGCCTGTGTGAACGCCGCTCGTAAATAAGGAGACACGGTTCGAATAATAATATAATCCTGTTTGAAGATTAGGAGTTTGTGTTGATCATATTTCTGGTAAAGATTAAGTATTTTTATGCAAATTATACCGTTTTATGTTTAAGATTTGACGAAACTAAAATAATTAAAGAGTACTTTCGGATACAGTTTCTGTAAAAATTTCAAGGCCGCATATCAATATATTACTCTTAGTTCGGAATAGTAGATATCTTAGAATCATCAACAGACTTACGGAGCTGTGTCAAATTCCATAATTTTACAAATTCAACTTCATTTATTTGCACAAATATGGGTAGCTATAGGATTGTAAAACAACATTGGAATGCCATATTCAGCCCGTTAAGGCATACAAATTTAAATATTGGTTG
>DWJH01000078.1:0-15463 GCA_018248735.1 Tagiades litigiosa | reverse complement strand
AACAAGCCACCTACAGTACATGTACATACACCAAAAAATGATATTAAAAAAACAGAAACCATCTATAATAGTTCTATTGATAATAATAATAACGAATTACTCGATACCATAGTACTGATAGATGGCAAGCCCGCGAAACAAGGCGCATCATTAGACAGACAAATATCATTGTTCTACAAAATGGAATGTTGTATTTGCCACGATACTGGTTTCCATTTTAGATCATTAATGAGACATTACAAAGAAAGGCACGGGGTACCGGGATATGTTACTTGCTGTGAAAAGAAATTCCACTATTTCTATCCAAAGAAGATTATCGAGCACATGGCGTATCATCTACAACCTAATATATTTATGTAAGATATGTAAATATTATATGCTGATATATAATACGGGACTTTCCATGCTTGAGAAAAGATGAACTACTAGTGAAAGACTAGTCCTATGAACCAGCTAACATTTCTATTCTATTTCTTATATTTAAGAATGCGGTTGCCAGATTCTAAAGACTGTAGCAACAGCTACCACCAAATTTAGACAGGAAAATTTTGCGTTTGCTATTCTCATACCAATAACTTTTTTGCAGTTTGTCATGAACACCAATTTACTTTTGCCTCTTTCTTTGCAGGTGTAACAGTTGCCACCAAAACTTTAAAACTTCTCAGGAGTTGATCGAACATCAAAGTAACGGCGGACGCTCTGAAGGAAAGATCACTTGTCCGAGGTGTTCTGAGCGGTTTCCTACTTATCGCGAACTGGGTTGGCATATAATCACCCGTCGCACCGATAAGTCACAATGTGATTACTGTGGGAAATTGTACGTATCTCTTTTATTTATTAGGTATGAATAACTTAATTAAAATCAGTGAATCTTTTTAATATTTTTATATATCCTATCTTGTACATACAGCACACAAATCTTGCATTTAGTTTTGTTAACTGAGATACCGTCACGAATTTATGGGTACCTAATCCATATCTAATTATATTGGTCACCTTTCATGAATGTTAAGTGAATAATGGGTTTGTTTACCAACGCTCCTCGTATGTATTGCAAAGTAAGAGTACTTACGTTAGCATTTTTTTTCAGATTAAAGCATCACCATAGGAAGAAAAATATAAATCACATGGAAGATGTAATATTGTGTTCACAATGCGTACGCAGTCTTAAAAACATAGAAAAGCAAGAAAGGGATATTGTAAGTTCTTGTAAAAGTATATAATTATAATTGTAAAATAATTTATCTTTAAGTAGTAGATAATTGAAATTGTAGTGATTTGTTATTGTTGTTACTTGCAAATTATTCAATAGACAATAAATAATTGGTATTGCGTTAATAAATAAAATTAATATTTTTTGTAGAAAGAAAAAGTAAAAGTGAAAAGCAAGGATGCATTGCAGAAATATCAAAAATTCCATCAAGCTATGGGGTTATCAGCTGACGATGACGCATCCACAGAGTGAAAAACTATAAAAATATTGTGGATTAAATCCGAATAATCCAGGGTAAATCGTCATAACATACGAGTTAAATAATTGAGTGTAATTGTTTTTCATTATTTTTAATTCAACGTTGAATAAATCAATATTTTTGCTATACTTCTAAATTTCAATTGCAATAACTAATAATGCCAGAATACTACTAAAATATTTAATTGATCACAGGATACTTTCAGCTAAAAGATCTACTGTTTTTTTTAATAAAAATAATGAACCACTTTTATCTTAGCCATACTTTTTAAATTGACAATGGCATATAATCACAACACTATTCAGGTTACATAACTACTCCAGATCATTAGCATATCTCTGGATTAAAACTACAATTCCTCGTAATTATTAAAACGCTATCGGTTATTGCTGCCCAAGGGATAAAATGATTTTGTATTTATAAGTTAAAAGCCAGTGAAATAAAAGGAATAAGAATTTTTTATTTGTTTTATTGAATGCTTACTGGTACATATAACCTAGTCACACATTAAACTTAGTTCTATGTTCTTGATACTTTAAATACCCCTATTCAATTCGTCTCTTCTTCACAAGTGATCCCAGCAAGTCTGATATAGCTGGCAAATTGTTGGTTTGGTCATTGGCACCTGTGTTTAAATTGGACAATGGTATGTTTAGTTGTGTAGTAGTATTATTCTTCTGCTGCCCCTTCATATTTCTGTGCTGAGGGAAACTCGGCATCAGCTTAGGATCACAGGCTGAAAATGAAATAAAAAAATATATGAATATGTTAGAAATTATTTATACCGTATTATTACAATTTGTGAAGAATTGTGGTGGTACTAAAAATTATTGATGTCGTTAATAATAATGGTGATGATGATAAATAAAATAAACTCACGCAGCGGTTGCTCTTTAAAGTAGGAGCTCTGCAGGCACTCTTCGGCGGTCGCACGTTTGTTCGGGTCGTACATGAACAGGAAGTTTAGCAGACGAAGCCCCGCAGCTGACAGCCAGGGGAATCTCTGTTTCAGATTGTTATATGGCTGTTGCTTTAGTGTGAAATTCTGTAGTGCTGGCAAAGAACTGAACTCTGGCCAGATAGCGTCTGATGGTGTGCCTGTAAAAAATATTGACAATGCACATTTGGAAAGTGAATCCAGATACTATTATAGAACAATTTTATTCTAAGATACAATCCTTAGTAAATCTGAGATGATCACTTTGAATATACAATTTTAAAATATACCTAGTTGACTATGAGGTTTAGCTGATCATTCTCTGATCTACAAAGTTAGATAGAAAAACACTTTAGTGTATAAACACTATCTACATCTTGAATACTGACCACAGTAAACTTCTAACTATTCAATGTTGGATGTGGTTTAAAGGAAAGATTACATAAATAAATAAAAACATGCTATCCTCCACACCTCACATGTTTTTAAGATAAGAATCAATAGGCATTTATTAAGGCAACCGTGATACAACTGGCTGTATCGTCGCTTACCAACAGCGGGATAATGAGTCAAATGCAAGCTTAAAAAAGCAACATACCAAGCAAATCCACAATGAGTTCCAACTGCTCGATCTCAGTGCGGCCCGGCAGCAGTGGCTTATTGGCCAGCAGCTCGCCGAGTATGCAACCGGCTGCCCACATGTCCAGCGCGGGGGTCTGACGTGGTGACTGCAGAAGCAACTCGGGCGCGCGATACCAGAGAGTCACCACGCGTGGTGTCGCCGTGCGTGCAGGCGCGCCGAGCCAACGAGCCAATCCGAAATCGGCTATACATAGATGGTACACAACATCAGTGAAATCATAACTGTGCATAAATCAAAAAGACCACTGCATACAAAGCTAAAACTCTTACCAATTTTAACACATCCTTTGTCTGTAAGCAGCAAATTAGACACTTTCAAATCTCTATGCACAATAAAGTTTGAGTGCAGATACTTCAAGCCTTTTAAAACTTGTAGCATAAGACACTTCACTTGTGACTCGGTAAATGGTGATGACATGTTGTCAAGAAGCGATGCCAAATCTTGCTCGCAGTATTCCATTGATAGAAAAATGCTGGAAGGAAAATAATCTATGCTCAAATATTTTCACTGTTGTGAATAACATTTCAAAGACTTGGTAACCACTTTTCTAAACTGCATTACAGTCCAACTTCATTTTTATTAGTCTTAATGAATAAAGTTGCAAAATAAAAGTTTAATTTATCTTACAACTACTGTTTATTATGATACTATCAGGATAACATGGAATAGATAAATGGAAATCAGGCTCTTTGTAAAACAGAAAACATTTTCAATTTCCTATATAATCTATTGTATAAGGATATCTAGAAATCTTTCTATCATGGCTAACTCTAGATTGAACCATACCCTCTACTAAACAGCAAAGCTAGAGAGGCCAGTAATATTAGTAGTAGTACTCAAAGTAGTTTTTACCAACCTTTCCAAAGAGCGTCCAACAAGTACTTCTTTAAGCTGTACAATATTTTCATGGCGACAAGCCATTAGCACTTGTATTTCACGAAGACCACTGAGCGGCAGCCCATCTTTCTCCACATCCATTCTGACTTTCTTGAGTGCAACTATATTACCATTTAACTTATCCTTAGCTCGGTCTGTAAATTATTTAAATATACTACTACTACTACTCTCATCAAATAATAAAAAAAATAGTAATTTTTTTGTGTAAGATTAAAATCTTCATTTACATTTACGTAACAATCTTAATAAATTTTATATGAAATACAAAATAAATTTCACTTACACACAATACCATAGGTTCCCTCACCGATACGGTTTAATTTCTCAAATTCTCCTACAAACCTGCAACGACCCAACTGAAAAGACAAAAATATACCTTAATTATACCACATTTGAAAAAAAAAGACTACTTATAAGAAAATAATTGTGTAATTAATTAGCTTCAAAGAATAGATACAAAGTTGGAAGCTTAAAAATAATTTTGTTCATTTCTTAGATTTATTTGTTTTTTAATTCAAAATAAATATGTTGAAATAGGTTATGTTTACTTACAATATCTTTCTCAGGGATTTCCATCGTTTTCCCTGTTCTAAATGATATGAGGACACCTTTACGTGTGGCGGGCCCCGTCGGATCCGCAGCATCTTGAGAAGGAAGTTTCTCTGAACCTAAAAAGTTAAATACATAGAAATATTGTGCGGCTTATTATACACAAGAATTAGTACGCAAAACGGTATGCATCATACTTTGAGACATCGTATATTTAAAATCACTCTCGATAGAATGTAAATTACGAAAATATTATTGTTTCTTTAACGAATTACACAAGATGCATTATTTAAGTTAAAGCAACAATAAAGATTAAACAAGTGAAACAAAAGAGCTTGGTGGTTTACAACTTTACGTTGACATTTGTTTGACATTGACAATGACAGAAACAAACTTTGTCAACTGAAAACCCCATCCTATCAACATTTCACTTACTTTTCATATACATTTTATTTCTAAATTATTAAAAATCTCCTCATTTCTGTGTATATAAAAATAAGTTTCGTATTATTTTCTATTTTTTATACCAGTGAAACAACATGCAATCTTAATACCCACAGTGACTATCGTTATTGTCTGCCCGAGGACGTTGATGTCAAACTTGTCAATTGTCATAACTTTTTTCTCGTGACAGTTTCGAATTTTCAGATTAGTATTTTGATAATACCTTGACACTCTTAGGTATAGTATTTACAATGATCCTTCTTATTCTAAATTATTTTTAGGTTAATTATAAGTGTTATATCATGTACAGAAATATATTTATGTTATATTAAAATAATCAAAAATGGGAGTAATTCGATCACTTGGCAAGTCTTGGAGAACTTACATGTGAGGATATTTAAATTTTTTGTGCATCTAAATGGCTCGTTCCAGAATATTTAATAAAAATTTAGTACAAGCATTGGCATTTAAAGCACTTTTCTATATTCTTTTTATTATATTTCACAGAAATTATAATTAAATATTGAAATCAGGAAAAATGAGAATACCGAAATCACTTAACCCTCGACTGAGGAAACAATTATTGTGAGTGCTTTTTTGAAGTACATATTTTATTATTTTACAAAATATGAATTTGTATGCACTGCGCGATATTTGAATACATTAAATGTTTTTTTAAACAACAAAAAAACAAAAAGAAGTTTTGTAAATTTATGTAAATAATATATTTCAAATAAATTTTTTAACTCTATCAGTTTTTCCAAAATATATTTTACCATACAAAATTATGTGATTACAGAATGAGATTTGGAGTGTATGAAAGGGTGATGCCCGTTGCAACAACTCCAAGTAGAGTTGTACCTGACCACATTGAGAGGCCAGACTATGCCTCGAGCAACCAAATTTATTCTCCCAAACATCCTGAAATAAAAGATGAGGAGCAAATACAAGGGATGAGGAGGAGTTGTAAACTGGCATCCAATGTTTTATTACAAGTGGGAAAGATTATTCAAGTAAGTAAACTTATAAGATAAGTTGAAACCAAAAAAGTGCACATTTTAATTTCTAATTAAGAATGAAATTGAAATTCGAAAATATTAAGTCATAAAATTCATTGTTGCTGAATTTTTGACAATTATGTTTTTTTCGATACAGGCACTTGTACTTTGATATAAAAAAGGGTTAAAAAAATTATGGCTTCAAATTTCAGCCTGGAGTGACAACAGACGAAATAGATGAATTTGTTCACAATTTAACAGTGGAGTCAGGTGCATATCCATCACCACTTCATTATAAGGGGTTTCCCAAGAGTGTATGCACATCTGTTAACAATGTAGCTGTGCATGGAATTCCTGACCTAAGACCACTTCATAACGGAGATATTATCAATGTTGATATCACAGTAAGTCATAATTTTTTATGGATTTTTTTTATTGATTCGAGAGTAGCAAAACAAACATGCAGTTGACCTGATATTAAGTGTCAACTGCAGTCTATGATTACTACCTAAGTAACTTACCTCAAACTGTACTATGGTTTGATATTAGGTCAGTCACTGCTAAATTAATACTCCCGAGGACTAGAACTAGGAGTTTGCTCAAAAATCCTAGCTTAGCAGGTACTCACAGCTTTCAAACTGAAAAAACTTTTAAGAGTTCCTTTACAGCAGAAATAGGTGTAGTTGTTGTACAAACCCCTTCAAGCCTGGATAGTCTAACAGTACTGAATGATTGATTAAAATCATTAAATATTTCAAATTTAAATCTTGCAGGTATTCTTCAAAGGGTATCATGGGGATTGTTCAAAGACATTTTTAGTAGGTGATGTAGACAATAAGGGATTAGAACTAATCGGCATTACAGAAGAATGTTTGGATATGGTAAGACAACTTTTTTCTACTGCGGTAATTTTTTTCTAAAAACCTTGTAGCAGTTATATGGTTAAGTTATAACTAAAAATTTTCTTGATAATATTTGTGTAAAGTTATCTTTCACTACTCCTAAGTATTGTTTTTGCAGGCTATTAAATTGTGTGGACCACATGTACCATTTTGCTCTATTGGAAACGCCATATGCAAGTATTCTAGAAGGCGAGGCTTCACAGTACTGCCAGCCTTTACTGGACATGGTATAGGCAAATATTTTCATGGACCGCCTGACATTTACCACTCATGTAAGCCTTAGTAATTTTGTCAGCCTACATGTTTCCTTGCTAAAATCGAATACGCGCATTTGTTTTGTGACAAACAGCGCCATCTATGGGACATACACATCAACGCGGTATAATTTTTTTTAACTACACAGAGCAATGCTTATTATTGAATTTAATTTTTTTCTCATTTAAGGTGGACTTCATTATTTAATCAATGGTCTCTGTGTATATCTAAAACCTTGAGTGTTTCTTTGTTTTGACAAAAAAATCCTAAGCATCCTATTAAAAATATCTTTTTTTCAGTAAACTGTTACCCCGGTATAATGAAACCAGGCATGACTTTTACTATAGAACCAGTTCTTTCGCATGGTGCAGAAATGACTGTGTTATTAAATGATGGCTGGACCGTTGTGACCGAAGACAATTCAAGAGCAGCTCAAGTAGAACATACTGTGTTAATTACTGAAGATGGTGCAGAAATATTAACAAACTAAAAACTCCTTTACAATGTAAAGGCATTTTACTATAGAAACAAAGTTAATCAATGTGTGATTGGTGATAGGTATATTACTGTTCGACCTTGTCGCTATAGCTTCAACTGTCATATAACAATAGCAGATCATTTGCAGTACTATCAAAAGGATGGAAACATCATTGAATGATCTGTACGCTTTTCAATGTGTTTCAATATAGATCATTGTTCAAATGCGGAATAAGTGGATTAGTTGAGATAAAATGAATAAAACAATTATATAGCATGTGTTGTTTTATTTTAGCTTGACAATATTTAAATTTATATAATGTAACTTGTTACATTCAAAGCACAAGCACAGTAATTATCACTCAAACCGTCAGTCAATAGATAAAATTTCAAAAGCGTAGAAGGAAGGTATCGATTGAATGTGAAGTATTATAAGTACGTAATAAGATAAAGGCGTAACCAGCGGGACCGACACAGCTCCCACAATAGAATTTACTCAACTCACTGTGTCTACTTATCCAATCACAATTTTTATTACTTTGGTCCCAGAAAACATCCAGCTACGCCTTGTATAGTTAACACTAATATCTGTAACGATAAATATCCTTAACTAGTAAAGAGGAAGATTAAATGACTAGATATAGGTCGCTATAACCAATAGATAGGTATAAATTATCATAGCTTTATAACGCGAATACTTAACGCCTATAAATGGAAAGATAAAACATCTTAAAACAAATCAATGACAATAGACGGGATATAATATAAACTAACACTGTAAAGTTTTGAACACAGATAAAAAACCCTGCAGGAAGTGTAAAAATTGGGTATTTGACTATTAGTCAAAACAATTATTTTTATTCAAACAAATATGCACATAAAAAAATAAAAAGTATGGAAAATGGCCTAAATTGCATTGTATGTTTCAAGTAAAAAGAAAATACTATTCATCATCATATACAAGAATCATTATTTCCATTTTAAAATATAAAAAAAAATTCGTTACACAATCAGACACCCAATTAATAAAAAAGTCAAATTGAGTTTACAAATATATCGTTTGTGTTTGTGCTCTTTGTGGCTACGAAATAATTCAGTATCATAATTATTTAGGTACAGTATTATAACATTATTTGAATTCTTAGACAAAATTACATAGTAAGTATATTTTATAAATGCATTAAGAAGAATATTTCGAGAGTTATAATAATATAAAATTACAATTTCAGAGTTGGCGGATTTCACTTAAGTAATTAAAAAAAGTACTTAGACGGAAAGTTAAATTATTCTTACATTTATAGATTATAGATTATAAAAGGTAAATATTTGGAAGTAATACAAACTTTTGCCTACATCAACTCATTGGATTATACATGAGCGCCGTCAGATTTTTTCCGGGAGGTGTATTTGCAACTTCATACCAAAGAAATATACATAGTAGTACGTGTATAATGGCGGTTAAGTTAGTATCAAATTTAAATTTGGTTAGCAGCATGGACGCATTTTTTAATCAAACAGTAACTTGAAAATAAATTTAATTGTCTACGTATTATTTTCCCGACAGGAGGTTGCACCCCCCTTAAATCATGGTGCCGGCACCCGAGACCTTATCAATTACATAGTAATATAATTATACGTTTATGGATAATATATTAATTTCACAATATAATGCTAAGGGTGCTAGGGAAGGATAAAAAGAGTGTATAAAAGTTGTTACAAAATTATTAAATAGTTTTAACATCATACAAAAGCTACTCACCATCTATATACGCTACGATAAACGTTACTTAAATATTTATATATCACTCAACATACAATACAACATGAATCATACATAAGTACCAAACGCCAGGCAATAAAGTTGTACAAAGAATTTATTTCTAAATTGCCATGAACATGTAATTATCCGTAGTACCTACCTATCGAGTAGGTAGGTAGGTGTAGTTTCCGGTGAATTGTGTTTCCAATTAATTCTAATAGCTTAGTGAAAAAATTACGTGACCTCTGGGAAGCATGCGAGGTAATTGCCCCATTTATGTTTCTATAGCTTTAAAAAAATATGGATCTCCCGTTTTGCCTACTTAAAAGGTTTCCTATAGGGAGAGAGATTAATTTTAATTTCAGAAGAAATTTAACTAGATGTCTTTTAAGTAAATAAATTAGCCAGTTCAAATATTTGTTTTGTTATTTTTTTGTACTTATAAATGTGGATTATACCATTATATTTATGACTTCATGCACCATACTGAATCTCTATTTCAAAATAAAATATTTTATTACATCATTGCAAAATTTTATAGTTTCATAAAAATGTATGTGTTAAGCTAAATTCTTAAATTAATTTCCAAAAAAAAATAAAGCATTGTTATTATAAAACTAGTCATAGTTTTGTGTTGAAATTGTTTTGTTTGATAATAAAATTATATGACTGAACTAAACAGGTAAAAAAAATTAAACGCCTCACCAACGAAATTCTATTGCATGACTCCAATTATGGACACACCTATAATGTTAGTAGCGTAGTCACGAACCGCAATGCAGGAATATGTATAATATGGAGATTGAACGAAATACTTTGTCCTTATACCTACATGGCAACTATTTATTCATTATAATTTATGCGGGAAGGCTTCCAATATAATTTTCTCTGTATGGAAATTCTTCCAATAAAAACGAGAAAAATATTGTTTTGAGTTACGTTAATATCATGATTAAATAAACGAATTTCATACTTAACAATGAATGAACGGTAAAGATGTCGGTATTATCAGAAAAAAATGATACAACTATATAACATCTGTGCTGACCTCGAAAATAAGAATAGTCGAGTTACATATGAGACAATTGAAGAAAAAATATTGTTTTACTGCTTTTCTTTGTATTTATATAGGACATGTTTTTTTAGTACTTTCATGACAACCTGTTAATTATTTGACTATAAAAATATAACGTAAATCAAAATGTACTTAGTAACACAAAAAATTTATTAAAAACAAAATAATCGAAATAATTCAGCCACGTTGCGCTATGTGGAAATAGAACGGTAAATTAAGCCATGGCAGAGCGAGGGCAAAATTTGTTGCGTGATTATTGCCTATTATTTTTGAACTCTGTTTAGGTGCTCGGTTATCGTATTCGACTTTATCGCGTCCTAAATGACCTCACAATAGGTGATCGGAACACGCAATGCGTGCTTACATTTATTGTAAAGGATCACAATTTCAAAATCCTTATTGCACGACTAATAAATAATTAACAGACCGGGATTCTTTGATAATATTATTTTTATATTTTTTTCGAGGTAGAGCTCTACTGTATAGTATACATATGAATGTATATTATTTAAATGCATAGAATTTTCTAGACTAGTTATGTAGAGGTTGTGATTTAATTATGTTTTATTATATTAATTTCACACCTCTAGGACAACAGTTTAGATCTGCCTTTTTTTAAGTGGATATCACTAAATCGCTAATATAACAACATTAATTACAAATCCATGGCAATTAGCAAAAAGTAACACACCAAAATAGGAATATCATAAAACTCTAAAATTATATACTTTATTATATTTATATATGGAATTTCATTTTCCATTTTACTAGTATTTATTATGACTTAACTTATGTATATCCATATACCAATGCCAATATTTATTTACATGAATGAATCATGCAAAATATTTTTATACATTTAGTTTGGTATTTATGTCAATTTATAACATTCAACATTTAGCATGGTGAAACAGCTTTTTCTGATGGACAATAATATAATGCAGTATGTTTAGAAATAAATTGAATATATGGAATATATTGTAATACATTTTATTGTAGATAAAAAACCGCCCCAACGTACAGTGTAAATTTTAATATTAAATTTAACTAACATATTTAAATATTTATGTAGCTTAAACAACAATTATTATTATCATCAAATTTCATTTTAAAATAACAAAGCTAATATTATTATTAATGGCACAATTAACAACCATTGCAATAACAAACTACATAGAAATGTTCATTAACCCTTAGTCATTTTGATAAATTGAAACCTTTGGTGCAAAAATCTTCTTAAAGTGTATTCATGAGTGTATACAATATAGAATGTTGTGCTTTATATATGAAAATATTAACATTAAGGTATACAGCAATGCAATACAACTGTTCTTTCGCGATATTTTCACCCATAGAGCCCATAAAGTGATTGGAGTTCTTTTGAAAAATCCATATTCATTAAATTGCCAGTAATGTCAATTTTATTCCTTCCTCCCGCATATAATGTACTTTGTATGTAATATATAATAGTACTGCAATTTTTTTTAAATAAAACATGTAAATATTACAAAATGACCATTAAAATCCCGGTGATTGTTCCACATCAGCATACTTGGAGAACAAAAACCACAACTATAATAAATCAAAATATACAAAGCTCTGGATGATTTTGAATTACTGTAAAAAAAACATTAACAAAGTAACAACAAAAGATTACTAAAACATAATCAACAAAAACCATAAACCTAAAGGTTATGATAACTTAAAAAATAACATTTTGACTATCTAATACTTTCCATATTTGTACTACTTATCGATTTTGTAGAACCGTTGCACGAAGTCTGTCAAATTGAAAACCTGACCTGGTCCAGATTCAATATCCATGCTTATGTACTCATCCAAATTGTGGGTGGAAGCTGAAAGTAACAAACTTTTTAATGAAATTGCACATTATTACTAAATGTTAAAAGAGGTTAGTCTATCCAAAGTTGACTAACAGTACATCTGTTTCTGGTTAGAACTATGATATTTTATATTTTATTATATTCATATATTATAATTAAAATTGATGTGTGAGGTGATACCTCAGAAGTGGAAATGTATGTAACCAAACTAATACAGGCAAGTACCTCTGTTTAAGAGGAATTACTGTTGACTTGAGACAGTGGGTTAATACCTTAACAACTTTTATCACTATGAGGATAAAATAATTGATAATTAAGTTATATTTATTAATAGTGATACTACTGTTAAAGTTCACAGTCAAAATTGTTTTATGTATTGGGTATAGAGTTGCAAACGAGGTGCAGTTCACTTGATGTTAAGTGACACAAGAAGCCCATGACATCTGTAACAACACATCTCAAACAGAATGATTGTCCCGTGTGAGACTGGTCACACTTGTGTTGCTACTCGTGAGGACCGAGTAAGTTGCATTAAATATCCTGCGTATTACATTCAATGTAGACACAAAAAAATATCTAAATTTACCTGATGTACATATAGCAGGGTATGGGGGTGGTGGCTTGATCCAGGACCCATCAGGCCTTTTCATATGGCGTCTATCTGACGCAAAATGCTGCATAAATTGTTTTGCAGGTACCACTCGGAAGAATCTGTTAATAATATATATATTAATTCAGACTGGCTAAAGCCAGTATTCAAAAATAGGAAAAATATAAGTTTAAAATTTTAAAAGTCTTAGAAATTCGAATTGATCTGTAATTTACTGATAATAGTTAATATCACATTACCTGTGAAAATCAGATTTTAAAACTTGATCAGTGCGGAAAGTTTCAGTGACATATTTATGGAAGAAAGTTGGAAAAGGCAACTCTGAGTCCAAGTCGTACACGAGGCAAGTTTTAGTGTCCCACGAGTATAGAAATATAACATGGTAATCCTGTAAAATAGATTAATTTATAGGTTTGACTATATAAATGCACACTTTGAAATTTTTTTTTACCGTATGAAATACAAAGATTGGTAAAGGCACATACGTTATAAGCTTGTGGATCGTTAATATACATGAGAAACATGACACAAATTCGGCTTAATACACACCCATATCACGAGGCGATCCTCTTCACGCCCAGCCCTTTGTTTCCACAAGGGAACCGTACGGCAAGAATTAGATATGAAAACGACGTAACATCTGTCCAGCTCCTCCGGAACCCTTAAGGACACATCCTCACATAATTTCCACACATTCTCCTCACTAAAAAACAACAAAATAAAAACGTAAATTTAACACGACTATAAAAATTATAAACACATCACCGCAATATACTTGCCAATAACATGACACATATGAACAATCAGATTGTTTTGGGAAAAGGGGCTTCATGCCTTTATCATTTTTTTTATTATTTTCATTTTTACCCAAATGCACTTGAGAATTGACCGACATTTTGACACTTATTAAGATTATTATGACATGATTTTTCTCCTCCAAATAAATTACAACTGTCAAGTGTCAACGTCTGTCAAAAACCCAGAGGTTTTTTATATTCTTTAAGCTATAGAGAAATCTATATTACATACGGTAATATTAAGGCAAAGATAACATTCTCTAGATTTATAGTCAATAGTTTCAAAAATAATTTGTCATTTATTTTTCTGTATTAAATAATCCAAAGTATAAATTAAACATGAAGAAATAATCAGCAATCGTGTTCTTTAATATTTAATAATAAAGCTTAAAATAATTTATAAGATTTAAAAGTGCATTTTCAGGAGATAGTTACAGTTATGTATTTAATTTATTAAAAAAATAAAACATTCGAAATTATTAAAAATGCAATACATAAATAATATCTAAGCTAATTTAAAGAATCCAAGGCCTACATTAGATCTAGGTATTACAGTATTAAAGGTATTAATTTATGCCACAACACAGCCTACATGTATATTTAATTTAATCTGTGGACCTTTGCACGTAACTTGTGATTTTTTTTAGTTATTTACGTAGAATTTATTAGTTGTTATTTATATAATGTTACATGCTCTGATTTAAATCACGGTGATTCTCCCCTAGAACATCAAGATAAATACATTTTTTCTTTCTAAATGAGGAGGGCGGTGCGTTTTCCTAGCTTAGCCTAGACTAGCGTATCGTCCATGTTTTAGTTCGTACATAAACTTAACTTTTAGCAAATTAACATTTCATAATTGATTGATTGGCATCAAGAATAACCACAATGACCCGTAAGTTTTTTAAGTATTTAAGTACTTGTTTGTTAGTAGTATTAAGGAAGAGTTTTGAATATCAAATTACCCTCAGAAGAATGCTATAAGTATTCGAATATTCTAGACTATACAAATTCGAAGTATGATTAATTTAAATATATTCGACTATTTATTTATGAAGTACAGTTCCCTGATATTAATATGGTTAAACGTTTCATGCGTGGTAAATTAAGTAAACGTTGTCATACGTAAAGTACTGCATGAATCACTATTTGTTTATACAATTAAAGTACACATAAATCGACACGAAATCGTTTTAGAATTATTATAGATAGATTATTCGTTAGCTTGTGTACATACTCATAATGAAAATGAAATATCATTGGGAAAGACAAAGAAGTTTCATTTTGAATTAAAGGTCTGAATATTTCAATATTAAATTAACAGGCATATTGTTATCCTCATTAAAATTAATAAAAGTGATTTTCTTATTTATTAGAATGTTTTTGTATTAATGTCTTAAAATACTATTTCACAGGGGGAAATCAGAGAGATCTAGCCCGAGCAAAAAATCAGAAAAAACAGCAAGAAATGCAAAAAAAGAAAAATGCTAATGAGAAGACTGGCTTATCGCTAACGGAGAGAAAGCATAGGTAAAAAAATATATACATTTTTATGGTACTAGAATTAACATACAACATTAGTTAACTGACATAGCTCTCAGAATTAGCAAGTTGGAGTGGCAATGGGCAGGCCATGTTATTTGAAAGATGGTAGGAGGGAAAGAAAGGTCCTCGAATGGCAACCAAGTTTCGGCAAAAGGAGTGAAGGTTGCACCCCGACCTGATAGACTGATGACCTAATAAAGACAGAGAGCAACCACTGGATTCAGTGGGCATAGGACCGAACGGATTGGCAGTGATTTGG
>DWJH01000077.1:0-15483 GCA_018248735.1 Tagiades litigiosa | reverse complement strand
ACCCGTTAGGTGGCGCCACTGTCGGCGTATCGCTTAAAGTTTTTCCGGGCAGTACCACGTCTGCCGAGACAGCTAGAATGTAATAAGGAATCCTTCTGTCGTTTCAGCGGTGGCGTGGGGGGAGTGACTGGAGTGGGTGGAGTGGGCGGGGTCGGCGGTCCGCCCCCCGCTCACCACGCGAGCGGCTCCCGCCTGCCGGGCTATCTGCAGCCGTACTCTCCGACCTACCTCGTGCCGCAGCATCCGCAACAG
Source organism: Tagiades litigiosa (assembly GCA_018248735.1). Classification (NCBI taxonomy): domain Eukaryota; kingdom Metazoa; phylum Arthropoda; class Insecta; order Lepidoptera; family Hesperiidae; genus Tagiades; species Tagiades litigiosa. The sequence goes on along the minus strand of DWJH01000077.1, from coordinate 15,231 downwards.
CACCTCTGGTACACGGACTGAGGATCGCGGTGGAGTGATGGAGACGGCTGTTGGAGTACAACTCTAGCCAGCGATTATATTATAGCTGAATATGAAATAAGAGAGTAAGAGAGTGAGACTAGAGAGCTGGGGATGGAGACGTTTTCGTACAATTGTGTATTGCTGATACACATTATAAGAGAGTGAGAGAGAGAAGCTGGGGTGGAGATGGGAGTTATTGTACAATTGTATAATAGCTAACTATGTTATGGCTTGCTGAGGATAACACGAAACAAGAGAGAAAACTAGAGATAGAAGTAGAGATTGAGCTAGGGAAGGAGATGTGTCTTATTGTTCAGGTATTCCAAGATTTGATTCCATAATTTTTTGTTATGCTTGAAAATCAATATGAATTATCGGAGAAGAGCAATTATGCATTTGAAATTTAACAGCAATCGATTTATCTATTACGATGCTACGATTTTTTTGACATCGACTGTGATATATCTCGGACACTGGAGGTGTCCAGTGGAATTATCAATTACTATCATCATATTTATGAAATAAAAGAAAAATACATCACAAAAAGACGTGAGAAGGTTTTATACACGATACGTCACAGCTTTTTTTTTGTTGAAAAAAGAAAAATGTGTTTTTTTTTAATGGCGTTCTCTCTTCGATTTGTGAGGTGGAAAAATCAAGATTGAATTGAAAGACATTGGCTGAGGTGACGCTTAATTTAGATTGTAACGGAGAAGTGTGTTGACTTTAACAGTGTAAGTAAGGGTCGTCGCTCATTTGTCCAACATAAAACTACATCAGTAGCTTTCCGGTCCGTATACGTATCGATACTCGGTGAATGAGTGAGCGACGACCTTGGTAACGAAATATGTTTGTAATTTAGCGTTCACCGCCTTTATCGTTCAGTTTGTTTGTGTAACGTATGGTTGGATATGTTCCACGACCACACCGGTCCGTAAGGGCGGTCGAGCGACGAATAATAATAATTATAACTGTACGGAACCAAAACTTTCGAATCGATCGAATATCGATTCTATATAAATATAATATACACGTACATATATATCATCACACTGCAATTTTTTAATTCAAAACTATGACTAGTGTGTGCATCTGTGTGTGTGTGTGCGTGTGTGTGTCGAATGATAATGATTTTCGTCAATAGTTTCCGTACAAATCGACTGACCCTATGTAAAATATCGAGTCCAAAATACCCTTGCGTATTCGATGCTATGCTTAGGGAAGTCAAAATGTTGAATTAGTTTTTGTCGGATTTTTTCTTTCTTTCTTTGTTTTGTAATATTTTCGGTGTTTTTATTTTAAAGTTGTACTACCGTGAGTAGTTGCGCGTCTATTAGAGTTTAGCGTTCGCTTTGTAAGTGCGACCAGTAGGTTTTACGTATTCTTTTATAGAACCGCCCGTATTCCGATTTTCGTTATATCGATGTATCGTAGTCCGATTGTACATTGATTTCTCGTTTAGTAATTGTTATTACTGTGTATTATTATTGATTAACGTAATGATCATGCCCGTGCAAGCGTTGTAGGGAGAGGTTGCATTTACTAATATTTTTATGCGTAGATGGTTAGTGTTTGTACCAAATCGTTTGTAATGGTGTGCGTTTGTTTGTTTGTTGCGATGTGTGACGACTTTGAATCGAGATTTTATTGTGTGTGTGTCTGTGTGTGTGAGATTACATTCGAAACCAATTTCTGATCGATAAAAAATTTTGCGGATTTTTGCAAATTAATTTTACCAGTCTACTACTATTTTCACAAAACTTGATACAAATTTGTTTCTACTTGTGAACCGTTTGTCGTTGGAAAGTTTGTTTTTAGAATGGTAACACACAATTAAACACACATATATACACACACAATATGAAAACGGACACTATTAATCCTGTAGATGTTTTTAGTTTCAAATGTGACGGTGATTTTGTCAATTACACATTTTTTATTTGTAACACGTGTAAAATAGTGTGTAACGGTTTTTTTTTGCTTTAGAATTATTAAATACTACTACTACTATAACTACAACAACTATTACTACTACTACTATTAATTAATTATTATTTTGAGATTTATATATAGATTGATAGATGTTCTTGAGTTACTTTCCATATCACATAGAGTAGACGGTTTAAACGTATGTTTTAAAAAAAATGCTGTGTTTAATGTCTATATGTGTAATATTCTTAATGTTAATGGGAATTTTATATCATGTAGGATATATAATTATTACGTGTTTAGTGATACGGGCGAGGGAGTTGTGACCGTTGATTTGATATATATCAAACGGTTTACGGACAAGTTTTATAGTGAAAAAATAAATAATATTCTAGAACATACAGACTTACGTTTATCTTTACACGTACGTATTTAATATATTCGTATTAATTCGCATTAGATAGAGCTGAATATTCTGATTAATAAATAAATAATTAATCGTTCTTAAATAAAATCGATGTTAGTTGAAAAATGTTTTAAATTGTAACGACTGCACTTTTATACGGAAATGGTTTTTAGTTTTTCGATTTGTAGTAGTATATATAGTGCGATTATTATAGTTGTTGAACGTCTTTTCGCGATTGGGTCCTGCGGCTCTGATATGTAAACGCCCTTAGACAGGCCCCTTTCATACACATTTCGTATTATTTACTTTAACGCTTTACTAAACACAAAAAAAACTACAATATTTTTTAATTTTTAACCCGATATAGGTGCGTGTGAGACGGCCTTGTAAATAAATATACGTGTTGAGGTTAAGTGTACAATTTATAGTCATTATAAAAGAAAACAGTATATACGCTGTATTTTTTTGTTTTCCAATAGTCTTCTTCGATTCCGGTTCTGGACAGATTTTTTTGAGATGGTCATCCTTTAATTTTAATTAGTCATTTAGATCTATAATTTTCATCGGTGTTGCAATTGAAAATAATGAAAAAAATATGCTTATAATTAATTTCTTTCCTAGTTTTATATAGTTAATATTGCCCTCGACAATTGGGTACGATTCCTACCAAACATTTTTTTAAGTTTAGTAGAATTTTTGTAATAGTGTTGCAAGCTTGCTGCCGACAATAATGTCATGTTTAGCTGTAGTACGCTACGTCTGTAGTTCCGCACGTAGTTGCGATTTTTTTTTTAATATCTTGAACCGTATGTGAAGGCGCATTGGGCTGAAAATACAGTGATTCTGACAGCCGGTGATCTACACATTACTGGAGATTGTTTTTATAAAAACGCGGGTTTCAATAAAAAGCCCAATAATAATTTGTCCAGATATAAAATCTATCCATCAAATTTTTTTTATTTTGAAAATTTAAAACTGGAATACAAAAATTTTTGAAATGTGAAATATGTATATACATTTTTGTTTTTAGAAAAAATACCTTGAAAACATTTAAAAATTTTGAATATTTAATAATTTAATATGTTTTATCACTGTAATATTATTCAGTGAAATTTTCTTATATAACATAATATTCAACAACTTCTTGATATACTCGGAACAATCTTCAATATTGATACTATCTGACGTCAGATTACCTGTATTTTTTAAGAAAGGGGGTTGCGTAAAATGTCTCAAAATATTATTTGCCATGAATAAAAAACTATTGTGACATTTTCTTACCATTATTTCGATATACGATATAATTGGCACAAGTTTCCAAAATTTTCCATTGAATTCAAATGTACTTTTTTTTAACTTATAAATAAAATATATGGAGAAAGTTTTCATACATTTTAATTACTTTATATTTTAATGCTATTCTTACTCATATCTGCAATCTGTTTAATTTTTTAAAATAATAATAATTATTTTATAATTATTAATTAATTATAATTATTATTTTACTTATATTTTTCGCAACCCCTCTATAAGGCCAACTTGTTCAGTAGATGAGCTTTTTTAATAATAAATTAGGTTTTAAGTTTTTTTCTTGTATATTATCACTTTTGTAACAATTATTATTATTTTTAAATTTGTCTGTCGCGATGTGGTTGTCAATTTATTAGCAATTAAAATGGCATTTTTTTTCTTTTAACTTGCATATAATACGTGGTTAATTGCAAAGGAAATTTAAGTAATTACATTTTTAAATAGTATCTTAGTTGGTGTATTCGTATAATTGTGTATTAATAAGTACATGTTCAAAATATAATTTAAATTTGTACTTTACGTAGTTACTCCTACAGCTAAGTAATATTTACCACAAATTAACGTATAAAAATCGAATTAATTTAAACGAGTAAGCGTTTATATCGAGTGATAAAATAAATAATAATAATTAATTTAATGCTTTTGTTATTATAAAATAACGACGGTGATTATTAAAAAAATATTTAGTTGTGATCGATTGATGCCTTTCAGCCAAAAAGAGGGAAATGTCACTTTTTCGAAGTGTGTACATATTATATATAAAAAGTGCTCCTTTTTCTCGTTTCTTTATTAAATATTCTGATAAATATAATGTTCTTGTAAATTATAGCCTTAACACTAATTTCCTTGTACACTACTATTTTTTAATGGTGTCAACACGTAAAATTGGTAGAAAGACTATTGGCAGTTAAAAAAAACTTTCATATCTCTTTTTGGCTGTTACTTTTTTTTTTTAAATAAATTGTACGCTTTTAAGACTTTTTTTTTAATAATGAAATTGTTTTATCTCTGTATATGTATGGACCGGATTTGCGGAGGCTGTGAATGATCTCTGTTATACGCGCTGTCTCCCTCCGAAACTGTCCTTTTGTATATAAATATACTATAATATACAATGCTGTTATGTACAACTTATTTTGCCTTAAATAATATACATTATAAACTCATAATGTATGATGACTGTAATAGTTCGTATACCGAAAAAAAAAACGTAGACCTTAAAAATATATTGATTCTAACGTAAAGTACCTTTTAGTGAATAACAATATTTACTAACAATTTTAATTGAATAAGTACGATTTAATTAGATGAAATTTATTTAGAAAAAAATGTGTCGTTTAGTTAAGATTTTTATCTAACATATACGAATAAAAGTCCTAAAAAATTTTGAATATTAAGAACATAGTTTTAGTATTATTAAAACAATGATTTGAGATACGATTATCACATTATATTAATTACTTCGCTCTTTTTTATAATTAATTGAATATAAAGTATTACTTCGTACTGTAATAAAATATTAAAATTTATTATTAAAGACGATATTCGTACTGAATATATTTTAATAGTATATAAATATTTAATAAGTTGACAAAACATCGTAAAATGTCAAGTAACTTGTGACTTTGTAAAAACTTTCTTGAAACTGCAAAAAATTCTCTTATTAAATTTTTTCTAACGTCATAGTGAAAAATCAATACTAAACTTCTATTCTCTATATCTATCTACATAAAACTGAAATACAACATATAGTCTTTGTTTAGGTAACTTAAAATCACTTCTGCAATCTTTTTTTTTCATTGAAAATACTATAGGTCAGCATTTGACCGATTAAAATACAACTTTATTACCTATGTTACATGATGCCCGATATATGAATTATTACAGTACCCCGCACACTATAAAAGTTACTATTATTAGAAGTTTGACGTTATTATGAGTTAATAGTATATGTTTAAGCTTTTAACTGATGGAATGTTAACATATTACTATATTATATTTTATTTATGTTTGTATGTAAACTTTTTCGCTTGCATTGATTTAGTATTGGAAGTTTAACGTGGCCTTTGTTTTATTTTTAAAATAGTTTCGTGTATATGGGGCATAATATGTATTACGTAGCGCACTCGACGAACATACAGGGTGTTCTTAATAAAAAATATACTCTATTATAAAATTATTATCATGGAACTTATGTTTATTACGTACCAACGCATACTGTACCTTAGATTTACGCGTTTTTTTATCAATAGTTTTTTGTTTAAATAAAATTAAACAAAAAAAATGATAACTTTTAAAAGTAACTGCTTTTTCAATTAAATTAAGTTTTTTTCTTCTTTTTTTTGAACAGCAAATGGAACGTCCTGTATATTTGTTACTGATACGTACATGATTGATTTATTATCGACAGTGAATCGTAGATACACTAGTGCGGAATGTCTGACATATCTTTTTTTTTGTTTTTGGGTTGTTGCAATAAATTTATATGTCGCTTATAAAATTGCATTTTGCACATCAGTCAGATATAATCGTGCCCCGTCTGTATGTATATTCAGTTGTATTTTTTTTTGTGTAATGTAATACATTTTACCGGTTTTTTTTATTAATGTACAAATTAAATCTGATCCTGTTTAGTTGTAAAGTTATTGTTAGTGGTACTCACATTTTTAATTGCATTGTGTTTTCCTTCGTTTTAAAGGTTGAGCTTACCTGCATACGCGTTCACTTTTTCTGTGATTATTATAGAACTAATTATTAAATATATTATTATTTAATCATTAATGATTGTGCCGGTGAAACTATTGTGGTAGTTTTAATTTGATTTTAAATCCATTTTTTATGTAACATTATATCTGTATAGCACATGCCGAGAGTTAATTTTATTGTACTGTAATGGGTATTTTATTTTTTAAATTAGTGTTTAGTCGCTCGCGTCGAAGCGAGGTATATTAACATAATTTAATTTTTTTGTTAGGTGGGTGATCAGGGGAACATAGCACAGATGATGCTTAAGTTTTTCTTTCTTTTAATAATAATCGCATAGTTATTATGAGAAAATTGTAAATAAACATCCAAGTACCCTTTTTTATTTTACTTTTATTTTTGTTCCTTTTCCTTTTGGTTTTATTTGTTTTTATTTGAGTTTTGTTTTTTCATCAACTATGGGCCTGTCTGGTTTAAACAATTGCCGATACGTGGTCCGACTCACGCTTAATCACATTTTAACGGTATCGACGCACATTTCACGTTATACTTGTTATACCTTTGACTAGAATCTTTGCTGTTGTTGAAAAGTTATAATTCTATCGGGCCACGGCGTTCTTTTAGTGAACGGTGAGTGACAATGCGCTGATAGATTTGTTTTGATTCTTGTTGCAAAGTAATAGAGTATTTAATAGCTTGCTCGGCGGGCCGCCCCGTCACGCACACCCATGCTATAGTCAATAGTGAGGCGACAAAGCCAGAGCTGCTGTCTCGACAATAACCCAGTGTCAGACAATAATCATTATTCTAATTTGCCTCAGTAGTACCTTTCGTTGGCCCCTTATTAGTGATTGCGATGACTGCTACGCACGCGCCTGTATATTTAACCTGTACAGACTAATTGACTTTTGAAAAAATTAAAAAAAAATATTGAGATGATGCCCCTAAGTTCATTTGTTGTTATTTTTTTTTTAATTTTTAGGTAATTCGGCGAAAACAAGTAACTAAAATGTAATTGTGCGCCATCTATCGAAACATTTTTGAACGTATTCAAAAGCCTTTGATTTTGTAGCATTAATACTAATTTATTTTAAATACGACTTGTATGCGTTCAATATTATTTCTGAACATTATATTATAATAAAGAAATAACGTTACAAAAAAAATAAAAATGTTTGCTGCCCTGAGCACGTAACTTTCAGGCTATGAACCTGAAATCTTAAATAAAAAAAGAATTGATCTGTACAGGGCTCTTATGATGGACAGTATTCTGGTAGCAGTTACGCGCATAGACATTCAATAGTTTCTATTTATACGTTAGTTTCGATAGGAGACCCGTAGATATGTAAATACCTAGGCTGTTTCTATAAGCACGTAACAAAATCTCAACACAAGTAATTAAGTCAGATTTTGCAATATGTTCGATATTTATCGCTCGATAAAAATATTAGAAGCTAGATTGAACACAAAATATTATAGAATTATATATACATGTATATATTTACAAAGTCCAAGGTGTAATTGCAACGTTAATAATCTCGATGTGATATTTGTATTATCATCTCGCTCGTAATTTATAACTGTTCTTTATACACTAGAATAGTATCTATCTATTTAAATGTTAAATAAATTAATGTTTTTACGCGTTTAAATATAAATAATTCGTCTCAATCTTGTCAGTGTTTACACCGAATTTTACAAGATGGCTTTTCTTGCCTTTTTTTAAAGTACCTAAATAATAACTACCAACTCATTTGACTTTCATACAACTTTAAACGAAATTAAAAAGTACTTATTCAATTTAATTTTTTTTCTTCTCGTACTTTATAGTGTAAATAATATTATTCAAGACATACTACATCTATTTTGCTGTTAAAAAGCGAATATTTATATGCTACATTCGTAATAAATTACTATACATTTATAGATATATTTAATGGTGTTTTTCGATGTCGTATATTGTCCTTCACGGTTTATTCAATATATTCATGTCTATGGTAAATTTCAATATCGACTGATTGCTAACTATTAAATAACATGTGCTTAGATGCTTTCCATAGAAACGGTACATACCTAGTAAATGCACATATTTATTAAAGAATAATTATGAGTCGAGAATAATAACGTGAATATTTAAGATTTCTATTGTGAGCACCAAATTTAAAAGAAACTTTTTGTACCTATCTTAAGTGTAAGTAAAACGCGACCTTGACAGTTGGGTTTAATTGTGAACGTTTCTAAAGCGCCTTTAGGTTTCGGTTGGCAAACCTGCGTGTGGCGGGAAAGCGCGGCAAAGGATGACAGGACCGTACCGTAGGTCTCCGATTACAAGTCTGATGTCTCAAGTTTGTGTAGTGTTGATATTGAAAGTAGTGTGCTGCTAATTTAGTGTACCGTGTTAAATTTTATATCGTATTCGTCGCTCGATATCTACCTATTAGGTATGTGTGATGATAACAGTGAGCTTTGAGCTAGATAAAGTACAATGAATTCTAATTATAGGCCAATGTTTATAAACATTATTTTTACACTGTCTATTATTATAAATGTGATTTTGTCTGTAGTTCGTAACGTTTTAGATTACTGTGCAGTCCAGTATGTCTACTGTTTGCTTTGAACAAAGCTAAGTTACACTTCGTTTAGGGTTTAAAATAGAATGGGAATGGATACTCATCGAATATATATTACGGTTTTTTTAAAGTGATCCGGTCTCAAATTTTATACTGCATTCTAGGAAATTAAAATGCAAATGCAAATAGAGTGAGCTCGTGGCTCTTTACTGCGTATTTAGTTAAAGACGACGAATGTCTTTCGTTTCGGAGATAGCAAGCCGTTTGCGTGACAGAGGCAGCAATGCGACTCTTTCGTAACTTTTCTGAAGTAACCCATACACTGAATATCTTTATCGCAAATCTGTTCTCACCAAAATATTTTGCCGTCCAAGTTTCGTACCTCGTGCAACAGACAGCTGGACTGTTCTATTTACTACTCGTGTACATTCATTTTATCTACGATTCATATTTAGACACAAACCGACTTTTTAAATTAAATTAAACTATAGATGTCTAAGGTATTTTATATTTATCTAGAGCTTATAGACGGATTAGGGCTGTAGTCGACTAAGATGTGAGGCGATTTGAATGTTAGAATTCCTTTGTGTTACACATTTGAGGGGGCTTTACTCAACAATGAGCTGTATAGCTTTGACGGCTCCATATCATTGTTTAGTTGTATTGTGATACGAAATAAGTGTTAAGTAGAATAGTGGTGAATGTCCCGTAAGTCGAGGATTATTTTTCTCAATAGAATATTCAGATAAAAAAAATCTAAAAGTATCTTAGCAAATTGGTGAAATAGTCCGTTTAAGAATGTTTTTTTTTTGTTTTAGACTTGTATCCTTAAGCCTTCCTTCGGTACTTCCATAAAATAATCTTAGTTTTACCGTTAGTTAGTTTACAAATCTCGCTTTGATAAATGACTTAGATACCTATATACAAGCCTCAAACATACAAAAGGAATTCTAACGCCCAAGTATATAGTACCTACGAGAATATCAGGGATATTTAGCGGTAGCGTCGGCTTTTTAACCTAGATGACTTATCATAAATTTATACAAGCTATGGGTGTAGTGTTATTTGCATAGAGCTAGATGTCTATGTGTCTATTTTATCTACGGTGCCCTGCGATACAACTGTGGACCTGTGCGACTGAGAATTTCAATCACTTATCTCTTTAAATAGCTTTTTTCTCCGACTTCGTTCACGATGATATTACATTAATCTTGATATTTCTCTAATATCCAAAAAGTGAGGCAAAATGATTAAGGGTGTCACATATGATATATGATTTAAGCACCGCTTGCTAGTTTGAATTTGGAATAAGCAGGCGTAAATAGTATTTTGTTGTACTGCGCAATTTCTCAAATTTTTCTCACTGTAAGAACTTTCCTTTCGCAGACTTTAACGAATGCTTTATGAAAAGAACTTAATCGGTCCAGCCGTTCTTGAATTCAGCAACAAATGTTACTGAAAGTCTACCCATTGTCTATTTTACATCTACAAAATTGCAATCAATAACTCAGAATAATAAATGTTAGACCTTAACAAGTTCTATTTGTATTCCGCGTCCCACGCGCCCTCTACGCGTCCCATGACGAAGCGAACAAAGTAGGTCCCATCTTACTTGCAGATTCGCGCTTTAAATTCTCAGTTGAGCAAGTGCGCAGTTGTGCTCGTCCTGCCAAAGGTTTCGATGGGCATCATTTAATTGTCTTAGATAGGTAACTGAGATTATTTCTATAAAATGTGATTTCGATGTCCAGATTATTCAATATTTGCTGTCTTCTATATTACGTGTTAAGTAAGGATATCCTATTAGCGTCCAGTGATTTCGTGTATCTGTGTCTATTGCGGCGTCTAGCGGCGCCGCAACCTATCGTACGATCTATCTAACACCTATTTATGCTAGAATAGTTTCAGTAAAAGTAGGATTACGACCAAATTAGACAGTAATTTAAATATATCTTAACACACAAATATTAACGTTACGTTACGCTGCGAAGCACGGACGTACTGACGGGGAAAATTTTCAAAGTACAAATTTATCACATGTTCCCGCAGTCTGCGCCGCTTTGAAGCTCTTTTCTTATATACTTAGTATTATATAAGAGAATGAAGTTGCATTGAAATTATTTCTAAATCTTTTTCAAATTTACTACCTAAATGTCGTATTAGATAAATTCGTCACGTTCAAATTCGATAATTTTTCATCTTTTCGGTGTTTGGAAGTCTCCTGAATGTTGTACACGTTTAATAACCTCATGTATTGATTAGTTATTTGTCACCTAAATGTTGTTAGAATTGTGTAGAGGTATAGTTGAATATCGGTGACAGGATCACGTTTTCGAATTAAATCGTAATTTTATAACAATTGATGTGCCTAAGTGTAATACTGTATTATTATAAATGTATATAATATAATATTTAATAGTTACGTATTTACTGCAGTCTCAGTTTCGAGTTGCGAGTTGCGATGCTAACAAGCTTCCAAATTGTCTATTTCGTGTTTCCATAATGTACCTATTTCGAGACAATAACTTTTTATTTGCAACTTGATTATATAAACTTGATTCACTTTGCCAGTTTCTTGATGTTTAACTCGATGTATCGATACATTTGCTGATCTTCCCGTTTTAAGTGTTCGATTCGATTGAATTCTCAATAGTACTTACTGTAGGTAATTTTCTATTCGAGTCGTAGATGTTGTTTTGGTAATTCGACAAATAATTGTGAACACGTAGTTGATGTCTGTACACTAGCGATTTAGATTTCCCAAATTTTTATAGCACGCCCGTGTTTTTGCATTATCAAATGTTATCCTAGCAATTTTCGTTGTCATGTATGTTAGATTTGTGTAACGATATGGAATCGGTAGTGACGCCGGGGCAGGCAAGTGTTTAAATGGTAATGTGTATTGTCTATCATTCATATTCGCGGTGTACACGATATGATGGGTAATCGGGTAGTTGTGTAGACTTGATTGTGATATCAGTAAACATTTTCATACGAGCATCCAAAACTTGTTTTATTCAACACCCCATCCCTTTTCACATCCTTTGGCTGACGCCTTACAACTTTATCTATAGAATTTTATGAGAACAATTATCAAGTAAAATAATGAAGGTAAGTTTTGTAAAGAAAATTGTGTCGCCTACAAAAAAGTAGTCGTATTGGAAGAAGTTGTAATGTCTAGTATTTCAATAGAATTTTTAGCTGAAACAACCAAGGTGGACGTTTTTAAAAATAGAAAATGAGCCAAAATTGTGTCGACTAAAAAAAGGATATTTAAATATTTTACGTCATTGGAAAAAATGTGTAATGTCAAATATTTTAATTATATGTGACTTGAAAGTTTTTGTTATTACATTTTTAGTTGCAGAGTAGTAGATTATTAATTAAGACTAGAAAACTAGCATACAGTCCACTTGATTTTAAGTGACAATTACATTCCATACCCATCTCAAACAGAGCTTCTGTTCTGTTTCAGAAGCGTTGCTACTAGGTCTAAATTTGCCTTATCGCAAAATGACAAACTTTAATGGTAATTGGTCACTGTCGCCTATGGACACGAGCAACATGAGACGAATCACACGTGCGTTGCCAATTATGAAGTTTTTAACACTTTTTAATATCTTAAGTTCTTTTTGTTGAAGGGTTGAGGAAAATGAAAACAACACGTACCGTATCAAGTAAGCTTCTATTTTTATTATTAACATTATGTACACACATTATAAAGGAACAGTACAGAATAAATAGCAGGGTATGTTGGTTTGAAAGAAATGTCCAGCTTAACAACTGATTTATTAATGTTTCGTAGAGTCGTGTAAGTTGAATATATGTAATACTAGCTGTGCCCGCAACTTCGTCCGCATTCACATTGATATAATAAATTAAAAAAAAAATAGCCTATGTCCTTTCTCAGGCTGTAGTCCTGTTTGAGATGAATTACGGTTGTTGTGGATCGCACTGGTCACTTGACCTCAGGTTAACTTAAGGAACATTCCTAGAAAAACCTAATCTATTCAATCGAATTGTAAATCTGATATTTTGGCCTTCTTTTCTTTCGTTCTTCCAGAATTTTCCTCTCCAAGTCCTTTCGTTCAGTTCATATATACGCACACAAACAGTAGGAGATAGTAATTGTTCAGGTGAGCGACTGCCCTCTCTCTCCCCCTCCCTAGCCAAATTCTTTGGCTAGCTTTGGGAGTCTAGTCCCTAGCCAAAATCTTTGGCTACATCGATAGGTCAACTGCATGCTTCTTTGAAACTTGCATTTATGTGAAAACTTATAAATTAGACTTTTAAATAAAATTCACACTCCGATCAACAATTGTATGTATAATACATGTTTATACAGTTTACTTAATATTCAAATACATTACATGCTTTACAAGATTTCGCCAAAAAATATACAATTAACATGTCGGTGACAAGAACCCATGAAATTTTCCCATACCAGAATTTGCTCAAGCGGCTAATATTTTGCTTCAAAAACTGTATGCGCTTATCTGTTTTTCGCATATCGCCAGAGGCGCCGTGCGTTCCGTATTGCTCGGATATCACGCGACATCACACCACATGTCTTGCCCCGTCACCGATTAGTACAGGAAACAATTCGTTAAGCACAACTTTTGTACCAATTGTCAAGATAATTCGCCTTCCGATAAGAGCGCCGTGCGGTATCGCGTGACGTCACCGAATCCAAAATGGCGGGTTGATTTTTTTTTCTCTTCGCAGGACTGTTAAGCACGTGTCAAGTGATAGCAGCGTCTTACTGTCGTTGATAGTTGGTACCTCTTACTGTCGTGTTGATAGTTGGTTCCTAATGCCTTGGTTTTTCCGAAGACGTAAAATGGCTTCGAATCCTGAGAATCCTTTCATCCTTTAGTGGTGGTGGAGTTCTGTTTGTTGCCAAATGGCACCACAAAATTTTTCTTACTCTGCTAAGTACTTCTGGGTGATGTTAGACGGATGCAAGTTCCAACGTTGCGCGTACTCTTTAAAAGTCACGGTCACAATATCTCTAATCAAACTGACAAGACAACTTGAGAAAGGAATGCAACAAAGTAAATACTACAGCAACCGTTTGTTTCACCGTCAGCGATTTTTTCAATAATATAGATTGAGGTTTTGTCAGATTTCAAACTGAACTACTGACTTCTTTGTAAGAAAGTTGAAAATACAAGTTTTTTGTACCGCTTAAATGTTTTTTTTTCGGGGTTATATTGTTAAAGACTATAATACTGTCTTTTATATTTTCTAGATATACATTATTACTTAGTAATAAATTAAGTAAGTAATTAAATATAAATTATGATGACAATAAACATATTGAGTATTGAGTATTAAGAAAAAACTTTTGTTTGAGTCCTATTCTTAAAGACTATAATACTGTCTTATATATTTTCTAGATGTACTTAGTAATAAATTTAAGTGCAGAATTAAAGTAATCGTAAAAGTTCTGAAAGTATATCATTATTTAAATAATAATGTGCAATTATAAGAAAATCATTGTCTTTATTTTATATTAATGCACTACGGTTTTATTTGTTTTGTATATTTATTAATTTATTTTTAATTTCATAAATTAATATTTTTTTATTTTAATTTAACCTCCATTTTATATAATGTTCGAGCATCAACTAATGATGTTGTATATGTAATAATATATGTTATATGTTGTATATGTTCTAATATACAATATCATTAGACACACTTATGATATGGTCGATCAATATTGTAGGAAACAATCGTTGCTCGTTCATCGCTAGTAATCCAACATGCTCTTAAAAAACAGATAGAAAGATAAACCTTGGCATTCACTTTCACATCACTACAGAATCGATTACCGAGCCATAATTTAAGGGTACTAATGAATCGACAGTACAAACTGAAACAAGCCGTATTACGAATACAAAAGGTGTCAAAAAGGCGTGAATGAGTGTCTGGATTAATTGTTATTCATAACATAACCTTATATTATAGGCTGTGCAGCATGTAATTTATTACCGACGATTAACGATACAGGTTCATTCATACAATTGAATTTGAATTGAACTTTATTTGTTTTGTCGTGTCGTGTAATAGGTTACTTAGTAATAAATGAAGTGTTTTACGAGTGAATTTTTAGCAACTTTGTACGCATTATAAATAAGATATTGATCATTTGCTACAATAATAATATGACCTAAAAAATGATTGAAGGGATTGATACTTTAAGTATAAGATTAGAAAAACATAAAACCGACTTCCTTATCCAAAGTTTAACTAAAAACCTACAAATAATTCTTGATACTCAACCCC
>DWJH01000076.1:0-15537 GCA_018248735.1 Tagiades litigiosa | reverse complement strand
ATCTTTAAGTATCAAAAATACACCAAATAACTCCAAAAGAAATCCAAGAAGAGCAAGTTTATAAAATAAAAAAATAACACCGATTGTCAAAAATGCAGTTCCTTGTAATTTATTAGGTTGAAGAAGGTCAAAGATACGTGCACGAGCTAGGATACCGATCCCGATAAATATAAGAAGATTGCCACCAATCATAATGGCCCGGTCAAAGAGTAGAACAAATCCTAAGAGAAAAAAAGAAAATCCAATTGAAATTACGATTACGCCTGTTTCTCTTAAATTAAGCATGAGGGAAGAAAAAACAAAAAAATAAAAAACGGTTACGATAAAAAGTAAAAGAGCCAAGATTAAAAAATCAGAACGTAATAGAATCAATTAATTTATTTATTAGAAAATCTATTTGGATTTTTTAGAAGCTTTATAAATCCCAACAATAACAGCGTGATCCTTTTCGAATGGTTCAAGTGAAACTTGTTCTTTTGGTTTAACTTCATTTTTTCTTAAAATATTCACTTCTTCAGCAAAAACTGTCTCTGCGGGAACAGAAGAGTTTATACAATTGGCCTTTATAGACATAACAACAGCACCATTATCTTTCAAAAAGTAATTTGCATTTATAGCCACAATACGAGATTGATCTGGTTGTGATACATCAGCAAAAAGAGTATCCACTGATCCTACAAGCATTCGATATTTTTGAGGATGTCGTGCATCTTCAATTATAGGAATAATATTAGTTCTTTTCATTGCAAGATTAACCAAATCTCTTCCTGATCTTTGACTGAATTCCACAGCATAAACAATTCCTTTCTCTCCAACGATATCCGAAACGTGTGAGACTGTAGTCCCAGAACTTGCTCCTAAATACAAAACTTTAGAACCCGGTCCAATATAAATATTTTCAAGACCACAAACTATTCCTGCTGCCAATTTACTCCTGTACACATTCCAAGAGCGGTATTCAATTTTTTCATTATCTAAATCAACTTGAATTCTTTTCTCTCCGTATACACTGACACCCGGGAGCATATTCTTTGTTAAGAGGATATCGTCCTTTCCTCTACACACATAAACCCCTGGAAATCTACTGTGTTCCTGTACAACTACTTTATTATCCATAGAAGACTTCATTGTCCCTCTCTTTTTGTTTATTTGTCTTCCTCGTACATCATTTCTCTTTTTATCGCCAAATTTTTTAAAATTTTTCTTCATCTTTAGGGCTTTCAATTTTTTTTAAAAATTTCAAATCATCGCAGTTGATAATTTTTAAAGATTCTTCTTCTCCAAATTTATTGATCAATTCGCCAAGTTTATCATAAACAGTAAGTACGCCATTGTGTAATTTCCCGTTTTTGTGAGTCATAAATTTATGAGATCCATAATTCGTTATGACTTTTATACCACACAATTGACATTTCGTCATATTTTTATCTTTATTATTAACATAATAACTTTCTTTAATACGATCCAACTCTTTAATTTCAGTATTAAGATTATTTAAAAGAGATAAAGCTTCTTTTACTGTACCACTTAAACCTTTTTCTTTAATTTGAATTAATTTTGTGTCTATTAATCTTTCTCTAATTAAAATTTCTTCATTCATATCCGGAGTTTCTGCAAATTGATTTCTAATAAATTTATGTATTTCAATTAAAAATCGCAATAATTCGAGCTCGTACTCTTTTTTACATAGTTTCGGGTCTGGGCCAGCGTGTATTTTGTAAGGACAATTCCCTAAATTCATTTTTGTATTTAAAAATAATTCGTAAGGACACAAACCAGCCATTGAAAAAATGCACATTTTAGAAATATCTGTTGTTTTATTTAAATCTCTACCGTGTCCCATTAATTTATCAAGTAAAATTCTTGCTCTATCGGTCATGGGCCAAAAAAATATGTGTAATTTGTTTATTTAATAACTAAAAAATTTATGTTAAACTCCTTACGATGAATTCTCTTAATATAAAACTAACTCCTTTATTTTTATCTTATACAAAAATCCTTTTATATGATTCCATTTTTTTATAATCTCCTTTATCACGTTTATTTTTTTGACCGTTAAAATGCTTGACGAAACTTTGTGGAAGTCAATTGGAGATAAAAAATTTTGTAGTTTTAAAAAGAAAACCAATGTCGCCATTTTGTGTAGAAATAAAAATAATGTAACCGGGTTATGCAATTCTTTTTCTTGTCCGTTAGCAAATACAAAATACGCTTCTGTTCGAGTTGTAGACGAAGAATTGTTTTTATTTGTAAAAGAACCAGAGAGAATTTACACACCAAAAGAAGAATACGAGAAGATAAAATTAAGTAAAAATTACGAAGAAGCTATAAACCAAATTGAAAAAGAATTAGAATTTTTTAATCCAAAACTTATACACAAATGTAAACAGAGACTTACTAAGTTAGTAGAGTATTTAGAAAGATTAGAGCATTTTAAAGAACATGGACGGACTGAGTTTATGGTTCGTAAAAGGAAAATGAATAAAAAAGAAAAATTGGCGGCGTTGCAGTGCCTTGAAGATTTGGATTTTGAGAAAGAAATAGGAGAAGAGTTGATGATGAGATTAGAGAGTGGTGTATACGGAGAAGAAATGAAAGATAGATATCATAAAGCACATGAGAAGTATTTAGAACAAAAGAAAAATGAAGGAAAGAAAAAGAAATACGTAGCTATGGTTGACGATTCTGATTCTTACGAAGAGTCAGAAGATAAAGAGGAAAAAGATGTTAAAGATACGAAAAAGAAGAAGAAAAAAGAGACTCTTACTTGGTGATTTACAAATAATAAATTATTTTTTTTTTGCATTAGCAGCACCTATAATAGTTGAGTAGTAAACGATTTAAGACTGGCCTTTACTACGTATCTCATAATAAATGGCTTAAGATTGGCCTTTTATACGTTGTGTCGCATAAAAACTTAAAAATTGGTGTTTACTACGTATCTCATTATAAATGGCTTAAGATTGGCCTTTTATACGTCTCTTTAATAAAATTGTAAATACATTCGCCTTATAAAATTTTCGACACAAAGCCTTTTATTTTAAATCATTTCCAATTCAAATACTTCAATTTCTTTTACAATACTCTCAATCTCCGGGTGTCCTTCTCTAAAAAGTTGATATGTCTTTTCTTTACCAAATAAAATAAATTCTGTAAATACAATTAAATCCAGATACCTTAACAAATAAGCTTTACCTCTTTTTCGAATCAAAAGGTTATTTACTAAATGTCTATCAATTGCATTTCGGACATTTTCAATGTGATCAAATTTATCAATTACATAATCTAAAAACCTTTTTGATAAATGCGAATTGGGTAAAACTTGTATTATTCTTCCTATTAATTTATATTTTGGAGGATAAGAAGGAAGGTCTTTAGGGATTTTATTACGATTATTAATTAAATAAAAAATTATCATTGTGGTTGTCGTTCTTCCTCTTCCCATTTGACAATTAAAAATATACGCGTTGATATTTTTGCAATTTTTAAGTTTTGAAATAAAAAAATCAATTGAATTTGGAGAGGGAGCTGTCTCATCAGTCACGGGAATTCTTAAGTATTCTATTTTAAATTTAGAAAAGAAATTAGTGACAGTTTCACAATTTTCAACTTTAATGTATCGACCTAAATCAATAACTTTTCCATTTCTCATTACTTCATCGTGCAATAAAATATTTCCTCTCTTAAGTTCGTTTTTAGCATCCAAACACAGTTCATCTTCCACAATTTCTAAAGTGCCGTACGAGATACCAGTTGTCTCAATATTTTCACAAAGTTTAGTGACGTAACGTAAAGCGTAAGGAGAACCATCACAATAAATTACAGGCTCTTCTCTTAAACAAATCCAAAGAGGATTAATTTTATCTTTTAAATTCTTTTGGATTTCTTTAAGAGCACTTTATACACCTGGCTGTGTTGGCATGGCACAACCTGCGTAAATTATATTTTTATCAATAACAAATCTAAAATTTCCTGGTAAATTACTTTCTTTATCTTGTTTTAAAACAATTGATCCTACAAAATAATCACTTTTAAGGAGTGTCATTGGCCCTAAAACCTTTCCTGTTCGATTTTTAATTACATTTATATTTTCTAATGTCTCATTTTGAAGGACAATAAAGATTTCTTCTTTATTATTCAGTAAATCAATTGAATTAAATAAATTTTGAACATCTTTTCTTTTATTATAAAAATCTAAGAACGTACCTTTTGTTTTTGAAAGACAAAAAGAGGCAAAACACACCAATAAAAACATATTCTTAATCCTTGCTTCTAATTCTTTATCTGAAATATCACTTGATACAACAAAACTTTCTCCAAAATATTTAGAATAAAGATAATTAACTTTGTCAAAAGATTCTTTACCTTTGTTTAAAATTCTAATTAAACTGTGAATTGGTTTAATAAAAGTTTTCTTATCTAGAAATTCATTACTCAATTCCAGTTTTAAATCTATTATTATTGCGGTATACGCTCCTCTTGAACCACCTCCTCCACATTGAATATGATAATAATCAAAAGTATTTTTTCCTAAAACTGAACTAATTTGATCAAAAATTGTAATTTTTAAAGCAATTTTTGCAGTAATTAAAACTCTATTATAGGATACATCTTTACTTACTACACGTTTAGTATATTCTTTAGAAGTTTCAATTTTATTTAAATCTTTTTTATCGATATAAAATTCTTCAATGTCTTCTTCTGAACTCCTAAACAACATAATTTTACCTTCTTTAGTGTATTCTTGGATTAAATTTTCTTTAATTTGTTTTTCTAATTGTTCAAGTTGTTTATTTGTAATTCCAGAAAAAAACGTTGGATTAGATTGATAATTTATCATTTCTTTTAAAATGTACATTTTATTATTAATATAAATACAAGGTTCTTCTCTTGTATTAATCCAAATACCAGTAGTAGTTGAATCATCAGGATAAGAATTTAAAATGATACCATTTCCGTAAGATTTATAAATTTTATCAGTAAATTCCATTAACATTGTGAATTTTCCTATTTTTGACATGCCTTTAACAAGATTTGATCGTATTTCACTATTTAAAAGATTTAAAGGAAATAAAGCTTTGTTAATATGCCTATGTTCATTAATATAATCCAGTAAATTCATTAAAATAGGTTTATGATTTAACCAAGAAATATAATCAATATTAGATTGATTATCATAATCTTTCATAAATTGATCATAAAGAATTAAAGCCAAATACCTTTCTAAACTTAACATAGCCTTATTATAATAACCTTCTTCATTATTAATCGAAGCTTTTAGATAATCAAAAGTAATTTTTTTCCTTAAATTTAAAGGAAAAGAATGTTTATCAATAAAATAATCTACTAAAATTTTAGAATCCTCACCTATTACCAACAAAATATTATTTATAATCCTAAAATTACCATCAAGACATTGTTTCAAAATCAAATAAATCTCATTTTCAGAACCCAACCAATTTTTTTTAATTGAAGAAATTATAAATTCCTCAAAATTGTCTAAATCTAAATCTTTAACAGTAATATTTTCTGAATCATCATCTAAATTTGTGTGAACTTGATTTTGTTTTAAATTGTTATAAATGTTTTTATCTGCTGAAATATTCTGATCTGCCATATTGTTTACATAAACCGTGTTATTTACATTTATCGTGTTATTTGAATCTAACGTATCATTGACACGAACAGCATTATTTAAATCTAACAAACCTTCTCTTTTCATTCTAACTTCATTAACACCTTCTGACATACTCACAGTGTTATCCTTATTCTCATCCTTGTTATTCTCATTATTAAATTTTGATAATATTTTATTTCTTTTTTCACTTTTTAAATAAAACAATTTGATCAAAATTAATACAAAAAGTGATCTTTTTGTGTCATTAGATGAAGTTAAAAGAAAAATACAATCATCATCTCTGTGTTTTTCTAATACATCTATTAAAATATTCATGCTTTGACACACACTATAAAATTGATCTACTGGAAATGGTACTCGATAATAGTTAATTTTATAACCTTTAGATTTTAAATGATAGTAAATTTCTTGATTAGTCATAATTTCATAAAGATACGTTATTTTACTTTCTAATTTCATATCTTGTGTCTCTTCAAAAGTGTGTATAAATCCTTTTTGTGATTCATTTAAAACGTCTTCTTTAAGGACATTCTCTAAAATTTCTAAATTGTTTGATGTTATGGACTTAAATGAACTAATATTTGAAAAAGGATTGTTTTTCTCACGGACAATGTAAGGCAAATTATTAATATAAATAGTAGGCTCTTCTTTAAGATTAATCCAAACTATTTTTTTATTTCCAAGGAATTTAATAATGTTTTCAATTCCTACTAAAGTTGGTTGACCCAATGAATAAATTTTATTAGATCCATGGAATCCTGGTGCACCTTCAATTTTAATTCTATCACAATCTAATTTATAATTGAAACGGTCATCCTTCTTTAAAACTGAAAATTGACTTAAAACCCGACCATTGTGTAAAGTAAATTCAAAATCTTTAAACATTTCTTAGGGGGTTATCATTTTGTTTTTAATAATTAACGAGATCAAATTTAATAAAACAAATAAGGTTATCATAACCAAATTTGAATTAAAAATCTAATTTTAATCAATTTTCTAACTTATAAATCCACTTTCATTTTTTTTATTTTAAAAATATTTTTTATTACCATCTCTAAAAATTATTTTACAATTTTTTAAATTTTCTTTTAAAAATTCTAAGGAGTTCAAAGGAATCAAAGAGTCTTTTAAATTTAATTTTCTTATTTTGTTTTTTAAAAGATCAATCATTTTATAAAATGAATTATTGCTAAAATCACATCCTAAAAACCCAATTTCTAATAATTTAGGAAATTTAAATATTATTTCATCTAAAATTTTACTACAAATTGTAACATTTTGTAATTCCAAGGACCTTAGATCACAAAAATCACAAATTTTTAAAATTGTGAAATTTTTGACAGCTACTCGCTCTAAATTTTTAAAATCTATAAATTTTAAATCTAAGTCCAAATTTGTTTCTAAAAGATTAAAAGTAGATGTATTATAAGAAATAAAAAGAAAATCTGAGTCTTTTACGAAAGTAAAACTGTTAAATTTATGAAGAATCTTAGTTATAAAATTTAAAGAAATATTTGAATTTATAAACGAACAAGATTTTAAATTTAAATTTTGTTGGATTTTTAAAGAAATGATCTCAGAAATTCGATTATTTTGCAATTCAGAATTGTAATCATTGTATCTTATTTCATCAATACTTGTAAAACTCATTATGTGTTCAGTTATTGATGAGTCATCACAATTTGTTTTATTATCATCTTTTGTAATAATTTGAACATTATTAAAATTAATTGATTTTAAAATAGGAGAAGATAAAATTTTTAAAATGACTTTAAGAGTAATTTTGATATTTTTAAAGTAAATTTCTTCAATAGATAAGTCTTTGTTAATATTAATAAGATTAATATTAGAAATATAAAGAGTTTTAAAAGGCATAGTACTTAATAAATCTAAATTAAGTTCATCTGAATTTTTTATAATAACGGTCTCCAAATTAATAAAAGAAAAAATATCCAAAGTAAAAGGTTTTTGGTTCGTGTAAAGTAAATAACGTTCATAAGACGGTTTAAAAATATTTGAATCTCTTTTAGTTTTATTTTTAATTTTGATTCGAGTTTCATATCCTTGGAGAATAAAGAAAATGTCATTATTTAATAAATTTAAATTCAGATCATCTTCTTGTTTTAAAACCAAGTCTTCTGTTTTCTTATATTTTTTGGATCTTAAGTCTGTTACTCGTCTCATGAGGGGAAATGTTTAAAAATAGATTTGTTGTATTAAAAATTTAATGTTAAAATATTTTACAATTGTGTTTAGGAGTTAACCACGTTACTTTCATTTAAAAAGCTAATAAAGTTTCGATGTAAACTATTACATTTAAAAGTTAAGCTCCTGTTCGCCTTTTTAAACACAAATCTACATTTTTAAACACAAATTTACGTTTTATAACACAATTTTTGATCACAAACTTACAATTTTGTAGAAAGCCCATGATCCCAATTAACGACAAGTACGAAACTGTAAGTTATTTTTTAATTTAGATTTTTAGTGGAATTAACTTAATTTTTACAACAGTTTTTGCTATAAAATACTTTTATGGTCAGGTAATTCTTATAATTATCATTTCGTTTTCTTTTATTTCGATTATTTTAAAACCAATAGCCAACAAATTTAGATTTTTATTTCCTGTTATAAAAAGTAAGTTAAATTTAATTTAGTTTCGTATCTTCTTTCAAAAGTATTTCTACTTGTTGGTTTATTTATAATCATAAACAATCTCTTTGTGATGAGAATAGGAGTAAGGAATTGTAGTTCTTGTGATATAATGAATTTAGGAGGAATTATAGTTTCGTCTTTTGTATTTGACTATTATTTACTTTTTGTATTTTACGATCTTTTCTTCTGTTCATTAAAAGAAAATAAACGCTCACAACGATAAAAAAAATAAAAGTAGATTAAAATTAATTTAATTAGAATAAATCTCCAAAATCAAGTCCAATCTCTTCAACTTCTGGTTCTTCTTTGACTTCTTCCTTCTTCTTGGTTTCTGCAACCGGGGCGGCAGCAGAAGAAACTGGAGCAGGTGCAGCTGTTGCAGATACAGAAGAAAGCATACTCTTCATTTTAATAACATCACAAGCAAAAAGTTCAGCAAGTTTAGGCTGCCCTTCAAAACCAAGAGCTTTAAGGACTGATAATACTCTTTCTTTAGTAATTTCCATGTTGTTAGCGTATACGAATAGTGCAGCGAGGGGATATAGTTCATTCTTTGTTTCTGTAATTGTAGCCATTTTTAACGATATCGAGCTTAGGGGTAAGGAATAAAAATTTATTTATGTAAAAAAATTAAAATAAAAATGTGGGGTGTGTTAAGTAAAAAATATATTAAGGGAAGTGTTGGATAAGATAAGGGCAGGTTAAAGGATGTGTTGTATAAGATAAGTAAGTTTATGTGTAAGTCCATTTAATTAGAGTGTGTGATAATTAAAAGGATGGACACCTTTCACTTCATAATACACCTTTACTTTATCTACACACCTTCTCTCTACCTAATAACCCGTTACTTTATCTAAACACCTTCTCTCTACACAATACACCTCTCCCCTGTTTAATTATTTTATAAACATAAATTTTTAAATTTAAATCCAATCTATTTATTAAACATTTTTTACTTTTCTTTTTTAAAATCTATTACTCCATTAAATTCTTTTTCTATTGGTTTATTAAAATCTATACTAGCAATAATTTCATCATCAAGTTTATCTTTAATAGCATCATAAACTCTATTTCTTATAATATTTTGCTTATTTAAAAGTTTAAGTCTGTAAATTTCTATGACTATGTCTTTCATGTTTTCCAAATTTAGATTATTTTTAAAAATTTCTAAAATGTGGTCGATTTTTGGAAGATCAAAGTTAAAACTTTTATGATACGAATCATAACCAACATCACAAAATCTAAGAGCAGTATCTCCAGGAGGATTAGTATCCGTCTTCCCTTGTAGAAATGCATTTTGATCAAACACAACCTTATTTCTTAGAAGAATATTCAATCCTTGGTTGATATCGCTGTTAATGCCATCTTTTATAATTTTGTTCATAGCATGGTTGTGTTCTTTAGATAAAATTCCAGGATCTAAAGTGCATGGTATGAACTTTGGTTGCATTTTTTGAATAGAATCTAACCTCTTCTTTACATTCGGATTGTTAAATTTATTTTTTTCATAGCCTTTGAGAAAAGCGAATGGGTTTTCATTATTTAAATATTCAAAAAAATATTTTGATTCTTTCATGAAGGGGTAAAAAAAATAAATAAAATAGAAAAATACTTTTGCATAAACTCGATAGTATAAATAAAATAAGTTTAAATTAAAAAAATGAATATCCTTGTTATTTTAAGGGGTTTGAAAATAATCTAACAGAAAAAAATTAAAAGGTACAAGTTGAAGGGGTTGATCCTTATAAAAAATTATTCGCATAAAAAGTAATTTAAGATTAGTGTAACCACAAGGCTTAAATCAAAAACAACTTTGTAATAAAAAATTCAAAATTTTAATCACATTTTGTGACTTACAAATTACTTTCATCAGGTAAATACTCACAAAAAATATTCTCTGCTTCTTCAATTTTACTTTTATTAACTCTTTCTGTCTCTTGCGATATTTTAATAAAATTTTCAGCTACTTTTGATAAAGAATGTTCAGGCCCATTGTATTTTACACAATTCTCATGAATTTGCTTTACGTCCTTGAAAAATTCAGAGAAAGTCATGTACTTGTTGTGTCTAATTTTTGTTTTAATTGTACTTAAATCCATTGGAGTCGATACGATCGTGAGATAATCTGGGAATTTTTTATTTGAGACGGGTCTATGAAAGGCTACTGAGTAAGGCATTACAAAAAATTCATTCATTAAAGGCATTAAAATATTATGAAAAGTGTTTTTAGCTTTCTTTCTTTCACTTTCAATTTTCTTTTTAGTTGGTTTCTTCGTGGTATTGAAATTTGAACATAATTTGTTTGTTTTTGTGTGTCCTATTTCTCCACACGATCCACATTTAAGAACAGTCTTCTTTTCATCTACTTTCGTCTTTTTTCTGGCTTTAAGATACTGTTTAATTACATTAGAATCTGTAATCTTCTCAATTTCAACTCTTTGATCGCTGCCAAAGCCATATGTTCTTTTAATTATCAAAATATTTGATTCTTCTGGTGTTATTATGTTATCAAAAGGCTTTTCTTCCTTCGTACTATCAATATAACTATCATCAAAAGGTATTTCAGATGTAGAACTTAATGAATTAAGTTGTTTAGTCCAGATTTTTTCAATCTCTTCTTTGTAATTGGCTTGGTGTTCTGAAATTATTTTTCTATTTTCGGCTTCATTTCCTTTCGTTAGTTTTATTTTTCTAA
The DNA here is from genome assembly GCA_018248735.1 of Tagiades litigiosa. Classification (NCBI taxonomy): domain Eukaryota; kingdom Metazoa; phylum Arthropoda; class Insecta; order Lepidoptera; family Hesperiidae; genus Tagiades; species Tagiades litigiosa. Next base: position 4,549 of record DWJH01000076.1, on the reverse strand, counting down.
AACTAAAACCTTCACCTATTCCCGTTGGATCTGCTGGTCCGTTAAGTTCAAGTAAACCTTTACCATTAGCCGCATTGATAAAATTTCTACTTAATTGCCAAGGAACCGAATGTACTTTCTCATCTTCTCCTTCTTCTTCACTATCATCAAGACATTTGTAACCATAATCCTCTAATCTTCTCTCACCTGCAAGCATTGATTCGTATTGACAAATGTTTTCAGGTGTAACAAGTTTTCGTAAATCTTCTTCTAAAAGGAGAGATGATGTCTGTTTTAGAACCCAAACGTTTTCTTTTCCTCTCTTAACACAATCTGCATATTCTTTAAGCCATTTTCTTTTACTTCCTTCACTGAAATAAGGAAACATTTCATCTAATTGTGACATTCTAAATTCTTTAAACCCACGATCTTTAAGAGAAAAAAGACGATACGCGGCTACCTTAAGTCGATTTTTACAAAAAATATTCAATTTTCTTGAATGTGGTGCGTATACTTCTTCAGCTGGATATTCTTGTCCTACACAATACAAATTATCAATCTTTCTTGGTAAGATTATGTAATTTCCATTGGAATCTGTGCTCATCACACAAAGCCAGTCATTAGTTGCGTGTTTAAAAATTGGAGCACAAAACAAATTATTTGTAATTGCTTTAAGAGTAAAACCAGGTTTAACATCACCAAATCCATAAAAAGGTGAAGGATCATCAAGATCAAGGACTGTTAAATTATTTTGGTCTGAAGCGTAATCATCCCTTTGGTTACTTTTTCTATAATAAGTATTTAAAAGGCTTACCATTCCAGTATTTACAATAAACAAAGGATATTCTTCTGAGTATTCAAATATTGCAAATTCACTCGTGTCTTTTAAAGTCAACTCAGAAGTTTTTTTAATGATATTCGAGGAATTAGATTCTGCTAAAAGTGGCTTTTTAAATTCAATTTGAATTCTGTGAGGTAATTTAAAAGAAGGTCTGTGGAAGTTTCTTAATTCTTCTCTCGTGTGGTTTGTTTTATAAAAACGTGGATCTAATTTGAGCGCTGGTAAAGAGTGTTGTACTCCGAATGTTCCTAAACTACTTTTAGTTTTTTGTTCTTGGTTGTAATATTTGTCATTTGAAATATTGTATTTATTCTTTAAAGGTTTATCTCCTGTAAAGTGTTCTTTTTGTCTCTTCTTAAGCCTACTTTGCTTCTTTTCTTCGACTTTCTCAAAAATTAAATTAGGATCTTCTAAGTAAATAGTCATGTGATTCTTCTTTGCCTTCTGTACTTCTGGATCATAAACTATATACTTCTCCCAATCTTGTTCTAAAATTGTATTAACAAACTCTTCAGTAATTGTTTCATTTTCATTATTAGTTTGAACTTTATCAAGATCGTAAACAACATTTTTTTCCCAATCAACAACATCAAAAGGATATTTAACATCTGGTAGCACTTTATTGACTTCTTGTTTGTCGAGAACTTTACTAAAATTTGATTTAATTTCTTTCTCTGCTTGTCTCTTTTTTAAATAATTTTTTAAACCAGCATTTTTAGAGGAGCCGTAAAGTGACTGTAACACAGCATTATCATTTTTAGCAAACATTGTGGTGTTTCTGAACCGTGTTTGGTCATCGATCTCATAATTCATTGTCTCATGAGGAACTTTTCTCACTTTGTATTTCTTAAATTTGTACTCGTATGGTTTTTCTGTAAACAAAAACTTAAGAAAATTTAGATCTTGCCTGTTTAAATTTCCACCGGCTCCACGAGATGAGTGTTCTTGATGTTTATTTCCCGTGTTGTTTTCCATGTAAAGGGCAGAATGAAAAAAAAGTAAAGGATTTTGCCTATTGTTTCAAAAATTTGTTTCAAAATGTTTAAGAAAAAAATTAAAAGTAAAAGCATCATAGGATATTTTTTTTTCAAATGTATTTATAGTTTTTAAAAACTTTAAATTATCAATTTTTAACTTTAAATTTATTTTAGAACAACTTTTATATGGTCAAGCAGACGATTTGCCTTGTTTAAAAGCAAATTTTGTCAAGTTTTAATTTTTGCAAAGTGTTTTATTTTGATTTCACCCTCTAAATGTCCAATGAGATTTTTAAAGATTGGAACATAGAACCAAGACTTTCTTATAGAAAAGTTGTGGGTGTAAATGGTCCTTTAGTAATCCTTGATAATATCGATTATTTGAAATACGCGGAGATTGTGAATATTACTTTATCCGATGGCTCAGTAAAAAAAGGTCAAGTCTTAGAAGTTTCAGGACGGAAAGCCGTAGTGCAAGTTTTTGAAGGGACATCCGGGATAGACGTAAATAAGACACATGTAACTTTTACAGGTCAAACTTTTAAAATGCCAGTTAGTGAAGATATGTTAGGAAGAACATTTAATGGGAGTGGGAAGGCTATTGATGGAGGAAGTGAAATTATTCCTGAGGACTTTTTGGATATCCAAGGTCAACCTATTAATCCAAATATTCGTATTTATCCTGAAGAAATGATACAAACTGGTATTTCATCTATTGATGTCATGAACTCAATAGCCAGAGGTCAGAAAATACCAATTTTCAGTGGGTCAGGATTGCCCCATAATGAAGTAGCTGCTCAAATTTGTCGACAAGCTGGTCTTGTAAAGAAAAAAGATGTTAAAGATATGAGTGATGATAATTTTGCTATAGTTTTTGCTGCAATGGGTGTGAATATGGAAACTGCTAAATTTTTTAAATCAAGTTTTGAAGACACGGGTAGTTTTGAAAGAACTGCACTTTTCTTGAATTTAGCCAATGATCCAACTATTGAAAGGATTATCACACCAAAACTCGCTCTTACTGCTGCTGAATATCTTGCTTATACTGTTGAAAAACATGTTTTGGTTATTATGACTGATATGAGTTCGTATGCCGACTCATTGCGTGAAGTAAGTGCAGCTAGAGAAGAGGTTCCAGGAAGGAGAGGATATCCTGGATACATGTATACAGATCTTAGTACAATTTATGAGAGAGCAGGACGAATAGAAGGTAGAGGAGGTTCTATTACTCAAATTCCTATTTTAACTATGCCTAATGATGATATTACTCATCCTATTCCCGATTTGACTGGTTATATTACAGAAGGACAGATTTATATTGATAGGCAACTCCATAATAGGCAAATTTATCCTCCTATAAATGTCTTACCATCACTTTCGCGTCTTATGAAAAGCGCCATTGGTGAAGGAATGACTAGAAAAGATCATGGCGATGTTTCTAACCAACTTTATGCTAAATATGCCATAGGAAGAGATGCACAAGCTATGAAGGCGGTAGTAGGAGAAGAATCCCTTAGTTGTGAAGATAAGTTATCAATTGAATTTAAAGAAAGATTTGATAAAGAATTTGTTTCTCAAGGATACGATGAATGTAGAACTATCGATCAATCTCTTGATAAAGCCTGGGAACTTTTAAAAATATTCCCTAGAGAAATGTTAAATAGGATTCCTTCCTCTATTTTGGATGAATTTCATTCGATTCCTCCTTCTGGTGATGTTGAGACATCTCATGATTAAAGATTTTTTTTCATTAAAACAAATTTGTATTTTATATTTTAAAACGGACAAGATATCCCCTATGGGTGGAATCCGAAAGAGAAAAGCTGAAGACCAACTTTCGCCGTATTCGAAAGATGAAGAATCACATGTAATTCAAGAAGAAATGCCTAAAAATGAAGATGTAAAAATTAAGAAAAGAGCAAAGGCATCTATCGGCAATAGAAAAGGAGGTTTGTCTAATCCTGAGTCTATAAAAGGATTACTTTCATCTGTACGTGTAATAAATACTGGTTTAGTAGATGATAAATTAAGTGGACTCAATAAGTCTTTCATAGATGCTGTACAAAAAGTCGTTAACAAACAATCTAATAAGGATTTAACTTTTCTTTTTAAACAATACGAGAAATATTTGTCTAAACTTGTAGACAAAACTTAAAAAAAATAAAAAGTACTTAATGAAAATTATTATCATTTTGAGAATTTAATTTATTTGTGTAAAAACTAAATGAACCAATCATTTTTATTTTTTTACATTTCAAAAAATAATTTGTTAATTAAATTTTAAAAATTAAATATTTTTTGTTTATAAATGAAAACTTGTTTGATAATTTTAGATGGTTGGGGATTTAACAAAACTAAAAATGATTATGATGCCATTAATAATAGTACTTGTTATAATATGAGACGCCTTAGTAAGATTTATCCTAGTTTTTTGATACACGCCAGTGGTGTTTACGTAGGACTTCCTGTTGACAAAATGGGAAATTCTGAAGTAGGTCATCTTACTATTGGTTCTGGTAGAATAATCAAACAGTATTCTACTATAATAGATGATTCAATAAAAGATGGCACGATAGTAAAGGTTTGTAGTCTCGTATGGTATTGTAATATAAAATTTATTTATTCAACGTTAATTAGCACGGCGAACTAATTACACTAATTAACAACTAATTTACTTTAGTGGTGGTAGAGTCTATCCAGACTCGACGGGGTCAGTACCACCACCACACCTATGCACGCTGTGAAGCAACTT
>DWJH01000075.1:0-15578 GCA_018248735.1 Tagiades litigiosa | reverse complement strand
CTCGTATGGTGATATGGTGGCCTGTGACAATCAAGATGTGAGTATCCCATTAATAATAGTGATGTGTAAGTAGTACTACTATTTGAGGACACTGCTTACTTCTTTACAAACTTGTTGTTGCTATCAAATATAAGGCTAGCAAAAGAGAAAAAAAAAATTATAATTCCCTGTTCTGAGTATGTAGATAACCAATTTTGGAAAGTGTTCAAGCTAATTAGAAATGTAATGAATTTCTAAACAGAATTATACTGTCTTATAATATGTAAAAAAATTAATTTGACAATATCTTTTTTCAGTGTCCTTTCGAATGGTTCCACTACCCTTGCGTTGGTATCACAGCGCCGCCCAAAGGAAAGTGGTATTGCCCGCAGTGTCAGACCAATATGCGTAGAAATCGAGCACACCGGAAAAATTAATTACCTTTTAGCACCAATGTATTGTAGGTGTAATTGTTGTTGTATGTGCAACTTACGTAGTGGTTAATAAATACTCCCCATTTAAAAAATCGTTTTATTTTAGTAGATTTTATGAAAACATAATTAAAAGTGGCAGTGGGTCATTGAAGGTGCTCAGAAGTGGTAACTACTAACGCCACTGTCTGTGTCTCTAATAAAAAGTCGTAAATATTGTAAGTTAACACTGTATTCATTTTATTTCATTATCATATTATTGTATTTCATTTTATTTTATCAGCATAATATAAAACTAGCTGCAATATTAACTACATATTAAAAGCAGTTTGAAAATAGTTTTTATTATATTGTATTTTGCCGATTGCCTGTTATTAATGAATAATAATTATTTCTAATTTTAATAATGTTTATGGATAGCAAACACTCGAATTGTCAGTAACCCCACTGGCAACCCATAATAGTTACGTCTCGTAATTTCTAGAAGTTTAATCTGTCAATGCCATTAGTCATTCTCATTTCGTATCCGTCAAGCATCGCGAATAAGTTCAACGCAATGCGCTTTTTCTCAATATTGCTGTCAGTGTAATATAATTTTTAAAGATATATATTACTTCTCCCTAAGTTTTACCTGCTCAAGTGGTCGTTGTGTTTTTTTGGGTTCATTAAAAAACATCATACACAGAGTTATTTGCAAATCAATTCTAATCTGATCAATATCAATCAAGGCGTACTTATTCTGAAGCGGTAGCCGGTTCATTATGGCTGAAATCAAAATTAACGAAGTAAGAAAATACATTTTTAAATAAATATGCTTTTAATACCCTCAAACATTTTGTGATTGAACTTAAATGATTCCAGTTGCGAGCTGATATCGATGAGTTGAATGTTCTCCTAAATCAAGCGACGCGGAAAAAAGTAAAGGATTTGCTTTCGTTAGAAATCCGGAAGTTGGAAACGGAATGGATAGCTTTGAAGGAGACGGAAAGGAACAGGGCAGCAGAAGCCTCTTGCGCCGCAAGTACTTCAAAGCAGGCGAAGCGGTACCAGATAAAACTTAATGGATACGGTACATACTGCTTTGCGTTTATTTTCCTATTATGAAATATTCCATTCTTTAGATGAAATAGTTCCTATACCTGCTGTGATACTTGCAAGTAACTTTTAACTGCTATTTTTGTTTTTTGCCCTGACATGTTACGATTGACATGGGTCATAAATGGGTTCTTAACACTTTAAAAACTGCATGTCTGTTTTGCTCTTGTTACAACATAAATACTTGAATTTTCAGGTTGGGATCAATCTGACAAGTACATCAAGATATTTGTAACCCTGAAGGACGCACATAATGTGCCAAAAGATAATGTCCACTGTAAATTGTCAGAACGTTCTATGGAGATGCATGTTAACAACTTAGACAACAAAGACTATTTGCTGGTTATCAATAAATTGTTGGATTCTATCAACATTGAAGATAGCCATTGGAAACAGAAGACCGGTGAGAATTCATAATTTTATAAATACACACCAATAGGAAAATAAGAAATACAAGGCATAGTGGTATAAAAGTATTGCTTATTACTCAACTGTAAAAAAGTAAAAAGTTTAATCAAGTAGTCATTGTAATGATTTTTATTTATAGATATGGTAGTCATATTTTTGGCAAAGAGTCGCCCAAATATTAAATGGTCCCATATAACCGAACTGGAAAAGAAATTTGAAGATCAAAAGAACAACAGATTTAAGGCTGAAGACATGGATAAAAAAGACCCACAGGAATCTATCATGAGCCTCATGAAGAATATGTGAGTTCCTTTTGTACTGTTATATTTTACAAGAAAATGATAAATAAAGTAGTTTAATGTTAAATTTCATGCAAGTTAAAATGAATGCTTGTCTAAATTATGTTCCAGTATATAGTTTGTAAATTTTATTGAGTAAACATATTAATATATTGTTATGGGTTCATAGGATAGTATACATTATTATTAATAAACACTTACTTGAAGTGGTGATTCTATGTATTAATATATCTAAATTAATTGATTACCATTCAGTTGTTTTGCAAGAAAATTTTTTCAAATTCTTATCAAATATAACCAGACATTTTTATTTTTTAGGTATGAAACTGGTGATGACGACATGAAAAGAATGATATCCAAGGCTTGGTATGAGGGTCAACATAAGAAAAAGACGGATACAATGGATTTTTAAATAAATTTAGCCTTATATTTCTTTTAAGTCTCTTTATATTTAAGATTTATTCAATCATTAACATTTTTTATATTACTTATGTCATTTACTAGTGTTTAACTACAGCTCTGTAAATGTTTGCAACACTAGATGAAACAGTGAAAACTACCAAAAAGATGTGTTGATCATCAGTAACATATTACATATTTTGTTATATGTTTAATAGATAATATGTGAATAAAGTTGTTTGAAACCACAAGACTTATCAATTACTATTTAACTCTTGGTCTAAAAATTGCTTCTTGTGTCATACTCTTACGGGCACTCATCATACACTCTCAAGACATGAGTTATAGTAAATAATTTTTGTGAATTATGTCAGCAAAATCAGATTTTAATTAATAACAGGATATGTGTTTGGATTATTTCTATTTATTTATTATATTACTAGAGGTATTGAAGTCTTAAGTAATTCAATAGTTTCAAAATCTTACTAGTGAACTTATTCAAAAATTGAAGGTAAATGATACACTAATTTTCATTTTATTTTCAAAGCTATTGTGAAATTAAAACAATGATTTATATTGAGATCATATTTTATTATGGTAAACATCTACATATTAAATTTATTTAATATTTAAACATTAATAACAATGATAATATGCATTCTACTCTATATTTGATTACAATAAACTTTATATTTAATGCCAATGGTCTAATTTTGTTGATTACGTTTTTGCCCGTTTGCCGTTTAATCCATTTTGATATGCCCAACAGGGTTAAGCCAGCCCATGGTGCTGTAAAAGAAAGAACATAAATATTAAGATATGTCCAATATAAACGGTATTTACAATTATTTTGATATGTAGTAAAAATATTTATTAGACTAACTATTTAGTATGCTATTGAATGGTAATAATTAAACGCACATCTAAGCAAACGAATTTAAGCCCATAAAGAAAAAGGTTTTAAAATATAACTTACCTGATCTTTTTGCCGGTATCCTTTTGTCGAAATATTTGCATGAATACTCCAAGGATATAAATTCCTTGTAAAGCATAGAGCATAAATTTCCAATAAACAACCATAGAGGATATGTTATCAGCCGATTCGGAAGAAATAACAGTAATCTTGCTACGGGTCGTAGTTCTAAATCTATTTGCGAATGCTCTATTTTGTCTGGAAGTATCACGTTCCATGTGATTTCCTAAAGTCCTATAAATGTTATTAATATTAGAATCTTTTTCCCGGTTTAAATCTGAAGTTGAACGCTGCCAGCCAGATTTATGGGTGCTTGAATTCAACTCAGTTCTTTGATTTCGTACATCACGATTTGGTATTATTCCTTTATCATTAATTCGTGTAGAATCTGATTTGTGTTCATCGGCCTTGTACTGTCTAACTCTTTCAAAGGAGCGTTCTTGAGTGTTGATACGACGCGTTTCTCTTTTTATGTCTTGTTCATTTCTCACATTTACATAACGTTCTTCTTGAATTTCGGCAATATGTCTATCATTAGTTATTTTACTTTCTTGGCGCACTTGACGTTTGAGTGATAATTGTCTTTCGCGATAACTGTGTCTTTCGTCCTTGTTGTTAAGTTCATCTCTTACATGATCGTTTTGGAGGTCTTGTTTGCGAGAAACGTGGTCATTCATAATCCTATCGCGAGATTGGTGCATGTCACGTTTTAGGAAAAGATTTCTCTCATACCTGTACCTTTGTTGATTCGTAACATCACGGAATAATTGGCGTTTATTTTCGTTGGTTTCTTTACGGCTCTGAGTAATGTTATTGATCGCGCTTCTTCTTTGGTTTGAATTGCGCGCTTCTCGATGTAATAGGGCAATTTTTGATTTAATTTTATTTCTTGAATCTTCATCGTTGCGTATATCTTGATTATTTCTAATTACTTCATCGCGGCTGTGGGCTGTGTGGTCCCGCGTAGTTTTCAATTTATTCTGCTGGCGTTCAACATCATTGAATGAATAAGTTCTTTCATGAATTCTGGTACGAGCCTCTCTGAAATACCTTTCATCATTCTTCGTAAAACTAAGCACGTCTTCAATATTTCGGTTTTCTACCTTACGGCTACGAGCAAGTCGTGCATTTGGAAATTTCCGTGTCTCTAAAAGGTTTTCGATGAAAACTGGTCGTACCTCATTAACTCTGAAGCGTTCTTCGCGACTGCTGGTGACGCGTCTTTCTGTTATTCTGCTAATATCTTGGCGACGTTGCATAGAAACAGCCCTTTCGCGTTTGTTATCTCTGGCATAGCTTTCAGTATTCCTACTAGAGATTCCATTTCTTGGTCGTATGTTTTGGTGTATACGAGGAGAGGCAAAATATTCTTCACTAACTATCCTTTCATCTGTCGGTGTTTCTATGTTACGTCTAATAGGATGAGCTCTGTTCTCCATGTTGTCTCTAGAATCTCTTTCATCGCGTAAAATATTGGTTCGCTTAAATCTTATATTAAAATTTTTATCATCTCTTACGGAGGCAATGTACAGATCCTTTATTTTTCTCTCATTTATTTGCCGTACATCTTGTATCATTCGTGTATTTTGTTCTACACGACTGTTACTTCTGCGTACATCCGTAGCTCTCCTTACACCTGATACAAGTACGAGTCGTTCTAAATCTGGTGTCTGTTCACTTGTGTTTTCTTTTGCAAAAATTTCATCATTTTTATGGTAAATGCGATCATCTTGTACATTTGTACGTTCATCCCGCATACGAGCTATATGACGATTCGTGATTGTTCCTCCATTTGATCGGCGAATTTCGGTGTTTCTTAAATCTGCACACACATTATTTACATTGTTATTTCGTACATCATTTATAATTCTTCTTCCGTCATGAACATTCCTAGGTAAAACTAATCCTTCGCCAGTGTTGACTCTTGCATATCTTTCAGAATTTTTCATATTATTGTGTATATCAGTTAAGCATGTTCTACGTTCAGTTCGTACATTTTCGAGTCGTTTTGCATGGGTACGGCCTGAACCTGTTACTCTTCGAATATTAGATTGGCGTATATCATTGGCGTCTGGCCTGTCCTGCATATTATTTTCTCTTTCACGTAATTCGATATTCCTTCTTTCAGTGCGTTCAATTGTTTTCAGTTCCGTATCGCGATATTCAAAACGTTTGTCAGTAACTGTTCTTCCATCCGATTTTGCTACGACGGGTTTGTAGGAAAAACCTGTTTCACGTGTGTTTTCCCTTTCATACCTTACAGAATTTTCATTGCGTTCGCCTCTAACAGTTATGCTTCGTTCCTGATAACTTCGAGCAAACCTTGTATCTGATTGTCTTATGGCATAATTGGTAGACATACTTCTTTTACGGATATTGACTTTTGGATATCTTTCGGTATTCTTAACAGTGAATCGGTTTTCTTCTACATTTGTATTTCTATCAAATATATTTTTTACACTGTCTTGGTATAGATTACGTTCAGAATGCTTCCTATTTAGGATATGGCTGATATGTGTATCCTGTATCCTTGCAACTCTTTGGCGAATATGGCTGTCTGTTGAAACGGCAGATCTTTCCCGAGTTTTATCTCTATTTTTCCGTTCATTACTAAAATCAAGTTTTGCCCTAAATTGATCGTTAGTATTTTTATCTCTTGCGCTCGTTATATCTTGCTGGCTGTTTCTAGGTTTGTTGTCTCTTATAATAATACGTTCACGTCGATTTATTCCAGCGTTTATTGAGTTAACTGTCCTGTAGCCTTGATTCCCAAAGTTGATAATATTTGTCTGACGACTATTAGGGCCAGAGTATATTCTTCCCTCGCGTTCTGCACTTCCAGAAAACAATCTGAAAAGTAGAGGGATTGTTGCGGGATCGTCATTGTTTAGTTCCTTTTTTTTCTGATTTTGGCCAAAATTGGTTTGTCTTTGGACATTTCTGTTTATATTTCTAGAAGATTTATACGATTGCCAGTCATTAACACCTCTTATCCCATGTTCTGGTTCTACAATATCACGATCCAATTGTCTTTCACCTGAGAAGCGTGTCGATGTTAACCCTGCATCTCTTATTTCGTATCTGAGCTTGTTACGATTGCCTTCATTTGGATCGTTCAGGCGGTAATTTTCGGAAATCCGTTTGGCAAATCGATTATTCCCACGTAAAGATTCTCTCTCAGTGAGTGATGTAATGGTCGAGTGACTGCAACACTGCCTGCCATCAAAGAGGCTTTGCTGCGACAATATTAAATGAAATAAACTTAGTATTAGCAGTAGCAGCAAACGCCAGTTATGCATATTAACTTTTCTCTGGATTTAATTTTTTTTCTTCTTCTATATAGATGATAGTAGCTCAGTAAGAAGCTGCTGCTGTACTGACTTCCTCAGAAGCCTGAGGCTCCTTTTATACTGAATAGTATCCAATATCTATTGTAATTCTATTTAGCGCTAAAACGCGTTCAATTTTCAATATCCTACGCAAGGACGTTTAAACTTCGATTTACTCATCTTCATCCTTGTCGTATTTAACCGTTTCAAACGTTGTCGTTTTTTAGTTGTGGTAGTAAATACATACTCGGCGAGGTCGGTACCACCACTATACCTATTTTGTTGTAAGCAAATCTACAAAATAGTAATTTAAATTTTTAAATATTATATGATATTATAAAAATTACATATCAAAAATCTGTATTATTATTTATTTCAGCTTCAGGTTCAATTTCTATTAAATCAAATTATGTTATATCATTATGCATCAAAAGAAAAAATATATCATTTAAATTACTACAAATATGCTAATGGTTGTTATCTGCTAGTGCCTCGCCAATATTGTAATTATTTTTCTATCATATAATCGTCACCAAATCATATTCACGATATTTAACTAAACTAATACTTATTATGCACAACGTATAACAATGGCTCCGCATTATTTCTTTTTTATTAAAAACTACTACTTTATACTTTTGCCTTGATTATGATATCAAAATATCAAATAATGATGACTTGATAACGCACTGGTGTAAAGTTGGCGTATAATAAGTGACAAAATGACAAGTGACAACACAAAAACATTGATCTACAGATTTAAAAGTTTGAAATATCGAATAGAAAAAAAAGTTATCTTTCCGCTTATAAAAAAGTTATAAAAAATGCCACGGAATAAAAGTGTCATTGGAAGAATGACAACAGATGCGAAACGACACAGAACCATAAGAGCAGCCGATACATCCAAACAACGTAAAGCGGTTTTGGAGTCGATCCGGCTGAGATCTGAATACGCAAGAGAAATTGAAACGCCCGAACAACGTGACGCGCGTTTGAATTCACGCCGGCTGAGAAATAAATACGCAAGAGAAATTGAAACGCCCGAACAACACAAAATGCGATTAGAATTAAATAGGTTGAGAAGGCAAAAAAAGCAATAGCAGCAGAAACTCGCAAAAACGTGAAAAACAATTAAAGTCAAAGAAGTTGAGATTACAGCCAGCAAGAGGAATGAACAAGCAAGCAAGAACACCCAAATAGCAAAACAATTACGAATCAGAGCAATTATTGTAAAAGCTGATGAAACCTCTGGACAGCATGAAAATAGGCCAAAACAACTTTAAAATAATTGTTTATCCCCTAGCATTAAGATAAAAAGTTAATAAATAAAAAAGAATCCAACAAATAAACAGGTTCATGTTTCGTGTTTATTTTTTTAACAAAATAAAAGTAGGCTTTTAACTGGTTTACTTAATAGTCACAAAATGACTCGTCCTTAAAGCATGTACTTTAAAACTTAAAAACAAATTATTCTGTTGAAAAAGTATAATTTTTTACAAGTATCAAGACACTTCGTATCACGTACGCGCGTTATCAACGGCCACAGCTGCACAAGAAAATTTGTCCCCATCCGCTTAATAATTATCTGATCAAACTCACTGGAGCAATTGATGGAACCTATAAATTGCGTTTCTTTGACGTGAGAAAAATTACATTGTTTTCGGATAATATTTTTAACAACAGTTCATAATTTTGTGCTTGAGATGTTTCACATAATTAATGTAAAACCATCATAGCTTACAATTCGGCACTACCTTAAAAATTCTACCGCGATATCGAAAATATCTTACGACATGGTTCCAAAATATTGTGATCCCTCTTGAAGTTCATATATGTTACTTATTTTTTGCCTTTTGAATCTGGCACATCCGAGTACCATACCATTCTTTAGTCAGTTCCTATTTACACAAATGTTGATATTTAAATTGTACAATTCTTATTTATCGAAACGCTTAGAATATTATACAAATTCTTAGTGAAAATCGGATCTTTTAAGAAAAATATTTATGTATAGGAATGTATATTTTATTCGAAAAAAAAGAGGTGTTTATTTCTTATACACATTTGATTTTATTTCTAGTGAAGATTGATTGTTCTTTTTGAATAAAGTAGCTAAGTAGAAAGATATGGTTTTAATTTTTAATGTAAACTATTATTACAGCTGTGTAAATTGTATTGCTCTTTACTAATTTAATTTATTTTTCACAGGTTGAAAAAATTATTACCATAATGTCAAATCCCAGGCAGTACAAAATCCCAGATTGGTTCTTGAACAGACAGAAGGACATTGTTGACGGAAAATACAGCCAGCTGACCTCCTCCAATTTAGATTCAAAACTCCGTGAGGACTTGGAGAGGCTGAAGAAGATCCGTGCCCACAGGGGCATGCGTCACTACTGGGGTCTCCGTGTCCGTGGTCAGCATACCAAGACTACTGGCAGGAGAGGAAGAACTGTTGGTGTGTCCAAGAAGAAGTAATAAAAGAAATTTTTTAATGTACTGATGTTTTGATTATTCATCCTTATACATGAAGGAATCATGCTCTCTAGTGTACAAGGAATTATTATTATTGAAAGTAATTAATAGTTAAATTTTTTTAGTATTACATTATTCAGAAAATGTAACATTTGATTAAATATTAAAATGTAACTGCCATGAGTATTACCTAAAATGATTTTATGCTAAGTTACTTACATCCATTATACAATTTAAATCCATTGTAGTTTCTTAGTAGATATTAATTTTCAATTTAGAATAAATTGTTCAATATTGATTTTAGAATTTTAGATTCAATTACAAATATTCCAGATTTTTAACATACATATTTTTAACTTTAGTTTCTTATCAAATGCTATTTTGATTAGTAGGGTATCAATAAGTTTTACATTAACAACCTGTCCTAGTACACATTTTTGTGATGTGAATATTAGTTCTTGGACTCTAAATATTAGTAGTGTAGATCAAAGTCACATCATGAGTCAAATGCAAGGGTGTTGTGTGTATATGTAACATTTTTTCATTTTAATATAATTGCATAAAAGTTACCAGTTCTAAAGCAAAATAAAACTTCTATTTATGTGATGTTGGAAATGATTTAATAATATCCCATCCTTACAACTATAATAAAAAGGAATGTTGTTTTTATTCATATTGTGCAATGAGAACCATCATATATACACCAGCCAATAAAGCCAATATTTCTTTCACAGACTGTGAAAATTTGTTTTGGGAACCTTCTAATAACTCTGGGATGACAGATACTGTAGCTATGTATATAAATCCACCAGCAGTAAATGGCAATATGAGTGAAGACACCAGCCCTTCACCAGAACCTTGGAGATATATTGATATGACTGTTCCAGATATTGCTCCAAAGGCTGTCAGTAATTGTAGCATCATAGCTTTTCTTCTTGAGCAGCCAGACTGCACCAGTATAGCAAAATCACCAATTTCATGAGGAATCTCATGTAATAATATAGTGACTGTTGTAATTAAACCAATGTTTTGTCCTGCAATGTACGAAGCTCCGATTGCCAAGCCATCTGTGAAGTTATGTGTGAAGTCAGCAGCAAGATTTAGGTACCCAGCAATTTTGATTTCTTCCTTCTGTTTATTTTTATTTGACTTCTTAGACTTATCATCGGATTTTTTCTTATCTCCACCATGGGAGTGTCCGTGACCTCCGCTAAAAAGTCGCACAGATTTTTCTACCACTAAAAATGTTATGATTCCTCCAAGTACACCAAGTCCAACAGTAATATCATGTGGTTCATGTTGATCACTATCATTTGAATGACTGTGACTGTGGCTATGCTCTGCCCCACCGCTCCCTGATGTAAGAGCATGTGGAATTAAGTGCAAGAATGCATCACCAAGTAGCCCACCAGAAGCAAATGATAACAGTACTTTCAGTAATGGCTGTTTTTCAATGCTTCCATCGATTGGAATAAAAAATAGAATAAAAAACGGCACTATGCTAATGAACACTGTAGAAGCTAATGCTTTTACATACAAGTCATAGTCTGCTTCAACAACCTTTTCTGTTTGTTCCTTAGTTTTCTCGTTTGCACTTCGACTGTATTTAAAAGATGGTGTTTCACCTCCATGTGAATGGGAATGCGAGTGACCTAGAACTACCACAATTGCATATAGTATTACGGTAAAAAATATTAACCTTCTAAAGTAATTCATAGTTAGAAAATTAAATTAATTATACAATTTTATCTTTATAAGCTAAGCTAACCTATCCGGCAATCCAGATGACAGAAATTGACACTTACTAACGTAGGCAATATTTAATTATTTTTTTATAATTTTTAGAGAACCTAACATTCTACCTGTATTGCTATATGTATATAACAATCAATATTTAATCGTGTTTAGCTTGTAAATTGTACATAATTTAATAGTATATATAATGTTCGTAAAACATTCAACATTATTGATATTTTATTTTAAATTTGCGATTTATTTATTATTTAAGGCGTATTTTACATGATATTACAATAATATCGATAAAATAATATTGTGAATATTATTTCAAGTCGGTGGTCGTCATGTATCTACCTTTTCAACTGGTTTTATATTTTTCATTGTTGTTAAGATGTAAGAGATCTTTCGTAAGACCAAAAGTTTCACAATAATTTTACGAACTATTAATTCTGTCATTTCTGACTGCTGTCATACTTTTAATTTTAAATAATTTTGAATAGTTTATTGCTTTGTGTTAATAAGTCATAAGTCTCGCTTCTATCAATTCCCTATACATATGTTTAATAAATAAGTGAAGGATTGTGATTGGTCTCTGTTTGGCATCACAGCAATATTGTTATTGTATTATTGTCCATAACGTAAATCTAAATCTTTGTTCTGTCTGTTGATTTTTTATATCTATTTCAACAACTATACACAGCTTACCTAAACAGCTATATTATAAGCCTTGGTAATAGTTAACTAAGTCACTTGATATATGTATTTAATAATGTAGCAAAAACTAAATTCTGTTTAATAAATGTAATATTGAGTGCTCATATAGTTTGACAGCAAAACGTACCTACTTAGTGAATAGTTATCGTCATACTTCCTGTAGAGCTGGTAAGAATATTATGTTCCCCGTCATTGTACATAGGTTCCCCGTTTTCCTTTCTGTTCTCTCTATCTAGAGTAATCATAGCCGAGGATTTTGAAAATCTTTCTATTTGAGTATATGTAATGGCACATATATAAGGTCAGATGTGTACATCACTTCTATAACATTTAATAAAAATACATGAACACACAATAACATTTGATATTAGATTCTGGACTACTCAGCAGTTTGCTCATGAAGTAAAAAAAAATCTTTTAGCAGTTGATTTAAATTTTTATAAGTATATACCAAATATATAAGGTGAAAAATTAAGACCACAGGAATAGTAAACAGTTGTTAATGTCAACACATGTTGAAGATCCCGTCTGAAGAGACTTTTAATATGGCTGCAGTGATCACCTAATTTCAGGTGTACACCACCTTTGTGTGTTTGCTCTCGTAAAAAACACTATTGTTGTCTACACCTTATTATATATCACTACCAAAGTTTATTTCATATTTGTAGAAGAAATGGAAGCTCCAGACACAAACTCGAGTAACAGGCAAGACCTACTGCCTGCCACTTCTTGGTGCCATCCTGAACACAAGGTGCACCGTTTTTTTGCACTGGTGCTAATGTGTTTCCTTTGTTTTGGTGAGTTTTTTTTATTTATATACATATACACATAAGAACAGGGTTTTAAATATTTTTAGCATTATGTGTCAATTAAATAAATTTTCATCAATTTTTTATTTATATTAGGCCAAAAGGAAGCATGTTTCGATTCTTACATCAAGAATGCCTACAAGAAAACATAATTATTTATGACACAACCGGTTAAAATTCATCCAATAACATACAGTGAAGTAAATAAATAATATTGAAAATTCCAATAGATCTATTCAATAAATAAAAAATTTTTCACATTACAGGTTCCTATTTTTGTTATGACACGCCGGGTGCTCTTGCGGACAATTTTAAAATTGACACCCATTTGAGCACATCTCAGTTCGCTTTATTGTATTCGATATATTCATGGCCAAATGTGATATTATGTTTCATTGGTGGTTACCTAATTGACAGGTTAGTATCTGTATTGAAATTTTCCATTTGGTGTTGTGAGTCAGACAATATCTGCCACATGTGTATGTATAAAGTTATTAACTCTGTTCATATCATATTTATGGCCATATGATATGACATTGTTATTAAAGAGAAAATGCAAACATTTACATGACATTAATTTAATATTACTTTTATTTATTTCCTTTTTTTATTAACCGACTTCCCAAAAACCAAATAGGTTCTCAATTCGATTGTATGTATGCTTTTTTTTTTTTGTATGTATGTTCGCGCATATCTCCGTGGTTTCTGGACCGATTTCGAAAATTTTTTTTTGCATTCGACGCAGTATGCCAGCGAATTGGTCCCATTTTTTTTGAAAAAATTTTGTTTACCGTATTGTATTTAACTTATAACTTGACAATTAAACTTATAACTTGCGTAATTAGATATTCGTTTTTGATTTTTAGTATATTTATAATATTAAGGGTTTGACTATAAAGTATTTGTAGCTCTATAGTTAAATTGTGTAAGGAAGTTGGTTTTGCGTTTTTTTCAGTTAACAATTCATAGTTTAAATTTCTAACGGTCGGTTCAAATTCAAATTTGCTCTATATTCAAATACTTTGGTCATTTCTGTGTGACTAATATAGTTGTGATGAAATCTGTGCATGTGCTATCTTGGAAACCTGGCACTTTTCTGATACATTCGTCTTTAATGTTTGGAAAAGATGCGGCAGGTGTGCCTGATAAATTTGTATTACAGATAATAAAACTTCACTTAAACAACTCATTGTAAGCTTTATATAGATCCCAATTACAATATATTTGCAAGTATTCTTTTTCAAAAAGAATGTGTCAGGACCATAAAATGTAAAAAATAAATCAGTATTTTATTCTTCATACTAAGGTGATAATTACTGACAAAACTCCCTAAAAACAAAGAGAAAAGAAAAACCGCAATACGTACTTTTGAGTCAAATATAAGCTAAAATTCAAATATCATTGCCGAAAATCACTATTCTAAAACAGTTATCAATTTATAAGCAAAACCAAATCGATTCAAGGCTCTCTAAATAGCGGGTTCGAACGTCGACATAGACCCCAGTATATAATTTAGACAATAATTTTTATCGTTCGAAGCTTGTGACTCGGAAGGGAGATAATAAATTGCTCGTCCCAAACAACGCTCCGTCACGAACTGTTTGTATGGCATCATTATTGCAGCGATCGGTTCTGAACGCAAAATATTATATGTATTTTTTTTTATTCAGTAAAGAGTAGCAAACGAGCGTGCAGTGCACCTGATGTTAAGTGACAACTGCAGCCCATAACAACTGTAACCCACCCCAAACTGGTCGATTGTCCTAAGAGAGACGGACAGAAGATTATACATTTAAATTACAAAAAAATAAGGTTCAAAAAAGTAAGAAAAAAATTAGAAAGGAAACAAGAAGTCTATCTTCTTAGGAATATCACCATAGCTCATCATTTATAGCTCTTTATTTATTTCGTTTTTGCCGAAATCGGCCCAAAGGTATCATAAAAAAATTGTGACTTAAAAATGAAGTACAGACTTAAGTTTTGACGGTGTATATTTGATATGAAATTAAAATTACATTGATAAGTGAAGTGTAGCGTGCCACAACTGGACTTGAAGAGGAAGCGACGAAGGCAGTCGGGGTTCAATTACGCAATGAGGCTTTCTCGTTAGTATTGTTTTTGCATATTACAACATACATAGCTTATATATGACACCCCCGCTTTAAGTGTGATCTGTGTCGTGAGTGGCGCGGACACATACAACAAACCACAAACATTCATCAAACAAACATCAAACAAAATTAATGTTTGTCTGTGTGTCCGTCTGAGTCCTTTATGGAATCGTAAACTATGGATTTGATCATCTTTAGCATAGTTGTTGTGCATGAGCCAAAGAAGATTTCTGAGTCGGTATTGGAGCCGGTAGGGGGCGCTGCTGTTGGCATATCGCTTAAAGCTTTTCCGGGCAGAACGACGTCTGTCGTCTGACGTCAGACGTCGAGACATATAATATAATTTCTTTATAAAAATAAATAGCTGTCTCGACAGACGAACATATGATCAAATGCATAGTTTACGATTCCATAAAGAACTTACAAACAGACAACATTAATTTTTAACCGACTTCCCAAAAACCAAAGAGGTTCTCAATTCGATTGTATATATGCTTTTTTTTTAAATATAAGAAGGCGCGACTCTATATGTCACCAATCATCGCATGCATCGGCTACATTATTCATCAGTATATATATTTAAATAATTGTCAACATTGTTTGTGTAGCAATCGAAATCAATGGCTGTTCCAACTAATCTAAAGTGGCAATTTCACTTATCTATAACAAATACGTAGTGATGGATATGATTGAAAGGATACGATAATTACATTTTTACATTTACAAGGAAAGGACAATTACATTTTTTTATTCAGTAAAGAGTAGCAAACGAGCGTGCAGTTCACCTGATGTTAAGTGACAACTGCAGCCCGTGACAAC
>DWJH01000074.1:0-15668 GCA_018248735.1 Tagiades litigiosa | reverse complement strand
TTTTATGTAGATATGTCTGTTTCATACAACATTAAAAAATAATTTAAAAACATTTTTAAATATGTTACCGTTGATTATTAAAATATTTTTGGGACATGTATTTCGATAATAACTTTTATTCTAACAGTTTTTTGTTGAATTCCATATTTTACATACATAACAATTTTTTACTTCATTTTAGCGCTTTTCATATTTTTAAAGAAATATTTAAAAAAAGTTAAAATAATTTCGATTAATTAAATAAAAATCCCGGATACATTCACAAGGTCGTAAATATAAAAAAGTCTATCGCCGGTCTATCGTAACGTAATTGAAATCAGAATTATTCAGGGACAATTGTATTACAACTTATTTCACGCAGAGTTGCATAAAGTAGCATAACAGGGTTATTGAAACCACTTTTGGTAAAGGGTCATTGCAACATACTCATATCTATCTACATTAATCTTTAATGTTTATATACTAAAGTCTTGCGACCTTACAAACATTTGTGATTCCGTACAATAAAATAAACCGCGCCGCAATTATTCATCATATTATCATCGGCAAATTCATGTATTTTACTAATAGGAATAATATTTATCTATTAAGAAGTGAGGAAAAAACTTCGCCGGTCCTCCTGCGGAGGACTGAAGTTTCATTTACATGCTTGATCCATACTAGTTGAAATGTAGAATGTCTAAGGTGTTTCCATTGCGCTTCGACAGGGAGTCCTTAAAGAAGAGTGTTAAAACATTTCTTCGTGGAGCGCACCGCCGTTCTAGCCGCCATAGAGCATAGAGTAGACGGGTTATTTTTTATAACTCGGTCATAGTTTTCTGTCACACATAGAAGTAGGTATACTATACACAGATCCATAAAGATTTAACATAATAGCAACACTATGTAAATAAATACATTCAAGCCAATAGGTGCTACGCGCACCGAGAAACCGTCTTTATTGTTTACACGTGACATGTATAAAAACCAAGGAAAGCCAACAAAATGGTGCAGTTGCGCTGAAGCAACTTCAAAGATTTCGACGTACTTATAACCATTGTATGTTAAGCCGATCTCGTGACTCGCGGCTATTTTATTATGTCCTACGTGCCAAACAGTGGTTCCGAGGAAAACTGACCATATTTACTTCGCTACAAAATTTCTGTTCCATTCTGTTTGGTACTCGAGTAGGTTGTGCTTGAATGAGGGTGCAGATGTGTAAACCAAAATGAATTAGAGTTTGCCGTAGTTGGAACGTAGATACTGTAAAGTGCCCTTACTTAGTTAGTCACGTAGATGGTAGCGAGAGCACGGCTCGTCTGGGCGTTCGAGCCAGATCCTGCGATCTTTACGCCCTTCTCCCTTATCTCAACCTACTCGAGACTCCAATATCGTCGGCTACGATATCTTGTGGTTCTACGAAACGGATCAAACGCCTGAAGTGTTTATTTAACGAACTTACATTGTGGTAATTTTATTTTGATTATTAATAAAATTTCCAATGACATTTTAAGAATTGAATTAAATGTGAAACAGTGAAGAGACGCTGACTTCATAAGCTTTCTGAGGTATGTAAGTTTTGATATTTAGTATATGTAAATTTAATAGTTCAGTGCTATTGTTTTTCGAATTATTCGATTAATATTTAACCGTTTGTTAACCCGGCAAATGTTTTCCTTTTCGGTAGATTCGAGAAAACGTGTTTGCTGGACTAAAACACACGCAACATATATACTTTGTATGTATTAGTTAATACTAAATTAATTTTAAAATATTATGATACACATGATACCACTTCAACTTTACTATTTTTTATTTACTATGTATATAAAATAGGTAAAGTTAATATTTGTACTAATAAACGTTTAGTATATTGTATTTTAAAATTTAAAAATATATTAAATAACCATAAACTTTAGAACGGAACATTAGCAAAATAGAAAAATAACAGATGTAATGATTAAAAAAATATATAAATATAATTATAACTTTATCAGAAGGTACATTGCAATGTATATAATTCAAACGACTTTTAAATAGATGAGAACAAAAATAAATATTAACAAAATTAATATTATTTGCGTGATCCATATACCTTAAACAGCAGATCTCCAAACCATTAACAAATCTTATGAAATTATTTTAATTTCGAATTGTTTAAGCTGTACTTCCTTAGCACCTTTTAGGTCAACTGTCTAATAAGTATGGATTTATTAAGACAGTTGACGTAAAGATAAATTGACGTAAAGGGATGTTTCGATTCAGACACGTATATTTTACTACCAACAATGTATTATGCATCTTATTCCTAAACTTTATATTACTAGGATGAGTTGCCGTTTTTCGCTTTCATAACAGTCTAATAACATTGACCGTTTCGTATTGTATTGTTGTTTTCAATTTGTCTATCTATATAAATAAAAGTCAATTTCCGTATGTTGGTACCTAGGTATAACTAGGCATGCTTATGATTCCGCGACTGATTCCAAAAATATATTTTGTACTTACATTAATAATTGTTTAGGAAATTTAATTTTAGCAAATAATCTTTTGCGGAGGTGTAACACGGGATGAACATTTGTATTGGAAATCAATCACTTTTGAAGCAAGGACCGTGAAACTCATCTTTATTGTATTTTTAAGGCAAGGTTATATAGTATACGTTATTAACCAATTTATGTAATTTGGAGATACTTAATGTATTATAGGTAAGCAAACGAAGTCGCGATGATTAGCAAATATCATATAAATAATGTTCTCTACGTTGGTATAGAATTATTATATGCAGCATTGCTTCTATTCACTCCACTGTTTAGCATATTTATTATTACACCACTTTTAATCGCTAGCTGCTCCTATATTGAAAAAAATACCTAATTAGATCGATTTAAACAAAATTGCTCCAGTCGTCCCCGAGCCAGCAACAGATTTTCATGAACAAGTTTCTCCCGAGCGATAACTTGTAAAATGGTTCATATAGGTAACATGAAGATGTGAACGTCATCTGCGGTCATCTCCGTGGGTGGATATAGCAGCGGTAGCCTCCCATACAAGTAAAATTTCACAGCCGGTGCATTTAAATAGGCCACTGCCTGGCCACTTCAAATCATTCGGTGACGCTTTTTCCACCGATGTATAGCCAGCTGAAATTTTAGTCATAATATCATATCTATACTAATATATAAACCTGAAGAGTTTGTTTGTTTGTTTGAACTATATTACATTTTCAAAAAAATAGGGAATAAAAAGTAGCTTTTCCGGGCGAGACGTCTGCCGAGACAGCTAGTAATAGATATAATTTTAAATCACTATTGCTGTACTTTTGATGTCAATTTAGGAATTACTTAAGAATTATAGAGCAAAATTATTACAAACGTTTATAGCTAATCGGAACAAAAATTTAAATGTACCTACATAAATAGTATATACGACTTAAGTTGAAACATTATTATATAGATCCAAATACCATAATATTATAAATATTTTATCCACTTGTGTTCGTGTCACGCAATGTATAATACGTAACGATCTAAGAATATTAATTGTTGAGGAAAATTTTTTACAACGCCTATTACCAATGACATTTTCCATAATTATGGATCTTTTATTAATATATCTTAATTAAGTTCGATCTTACATCTATCTTATTTAAACGCATTCTTTAATAATTATATAAATTGCTAATGAGTAAAATGCTGGTAGTGGAAATTACTTTAAAACACTATTATTTGACAAAGATAAATTTCTGATTTAAACAACACAGCACACAGGCACAATACCTAAAATCTTTATCTGACCGTAATGTTTCATATAGCCGGGAATAACTCCTGAGGCCTGGTAAGTCAGAAACCATTCAACCATTACTTCGCTTGACCTTTGATGTTTGCTGTTGAAATGAAGCATATATATGTCTACATCAGTAACACAGAATAATACAAATACTATTCTATGTATTTAACATCATATAAAAACATATCCAGGTTACATATACTAACTAATAATAATAAACATACGGTGGATTGTAAATGGAGACTTTAATTAAAAATATTATGTTGAAAATACAGATTGTTTTAGAGTCCATAGAGTTAGGAATCGCATATACAGTCAGTTGAGAAAATGTAAAGAAATAAAATACTTAATAATGTTTTGGTTTTTGTATTAAATTATGACACCGCTTAATATATGTTGACAGGAGTATTAAATTGGTAAAATTTTAAAGATTGCTTTAATTTCATTTAATTTATAACTAAACTTAACAACTAACAAACCAATAAAAATGTAGACAAAATATATTAAGTTTTACCTCTATTTTGGGTCAGTACATTGCTATCTCATTGACATGCTCAATGTTCATGAAAACCTATTATTCAAAAGTTTGTTTAGCATTATTTAACGTGTGAATTGTTGTACAATTGGTACCCACCGAGTGTCGGATACAAGGCAACCAATAGCACCTATTAGCGAGTGTCATTGCGTATCATCATCACATAATGTCAGAGCACGATACTTGCAAGTTCGCCCTCTATCCCGTTTAGTATTAGTATACTCACGACTTTTAAACGGTACGTTCCGTTTTGTGCGGTGCCTGTGGCAGATTTTTCAAAAATGGTTCGTATCAAGGAATTTATTCTTTTATTTTTTACACGACTGTTTTTTTATATATTACTGGACAAAATTAAAAGTCAATAACTTCTTGATGTTTTGCATTCTTCTTTTTCTATTTCATCTGTACGTTCCGTTTTTTCGGGAAGTGTAATACGAAAAAACAAATTTTCATTGTAATTTGCTGTTATTTCTATAGCTTATTAAATAATATATGCCCTTATTAATGTTATCATTAGCTGGACAGTATTACTTTAACATTTTGTGATGGAGGCGGCAACATACACTTTTACTAATTGTGACATGTAGCAACACTAGATAAGAGGCTTTCAGTTTGTATGGTCGTTCCTTTTTCAAATTTTTTTGAATATTGCTGACGTTTTTCTAGAGCAAATTGTATTATACTATAACATTATGTCTACTTTAAATTAAAGTAAATATAATATTAGTTATAGACAAACTATTGCTTCATTACATACATAGGTGTTAACTAAAGTAATTATTGAGTAATTACAAGATAACACATGATAATTAGTCCGCGAGATCGTGACCAGGGTTTAACTTGCCGACGATTGATTGTAAACACAGTGAAGATAATCTCGAGTTAGTATGTTTATGCCTGAAAGAAATTATCATTACATGAATTTAATGGGCTCCAGATTCATGTAACAAAGTACAAACTAAACATTGCTTGTATTATTACAGTGTATACTTTATTTTCTAGCATTTTTAATGTTATTTGGCGACAATTTACAAAATTATCGTCAATTTATTATGCGAATTTATGAGTCAATCTAATATCTTATCACTTCAAGTGAGAAATGGATGTACATATTTGTTTTCTTCGAAAATGCTCAAACAATTGGGATGTAATTTTACATTTAGAAAATATATTACTTTATGAAAGTAAAAGTTTAAATTGCCTTCAGACTTTGTCATCCAAATACTATGTTGAAATGACGTTAACAACGATACAACAATAATTGTGATTATAAATTTTATCTAACGAGATTTTACATACTTTCTTAAGTAGTTGTAATTGTGGATTTTATAAATTTACATTTATATATCTATATTTACGAACTACCGTTTATTGTTTGATTTTGTTAAAAAATTATCGTAATTTAACAAATCCCTACATTTTATTGTTTCGAAACGTTTGAAGAATAATATATATATGAAGGACTTTGCAGCCTACGTTATCTTATCGTATTTTGTCCGAGATGTCAATCGAATAATCTTGAATACTTCGAGGCACGCGTATTTTCAGTGGATATTCCGCGTAATAATAAAGATTACTAATCCTCCCAGTTCCCGTCAAAATTTACACCCAAATATATCTAAATGTCTAAGACTTGCGATACCATAGTTTGTAATAAGTTGCCTTAAAAGGCATCGTTAGCAGCTATTTAAAAAAAAATATTTATTAAATTTTAATAAATGGGTTTATTCTATGGCCTGTATAGATGTAATTATAATATTTTTGTAACATAATATACGCACTTCATTAAAATTTCACCAACCGGCCTTCTTACATCATCGCTAATATCGAACCATTTTCTACGCAAATAATGCAAACACCGTTGCAATGCCGTTTGCCTCTGGGAGCTAGTATGTCCTCGCAAGCATTGCACAAGGATTATACAATTTGATTACAAACATAATGTCATATTTCAACGGCATTGGATATGTATACAAAATACGAATTTAGAAAAAAAAAATTAATATGCAAAAAAACTGGTTTTGTCAAGAATAAATACTCGCATACCTACATATATGTAATTATTTTCTTAACAAAACCATTTACAATTGTTTGTTTTCGTAGCACAAAGCAAATCGGTTTGACTATACGTCTAATATTGTATGTATTACATGGACAAAGAATCTTTCTTTAGCTATTGAATTTGGTTATTACCAAAACTAAAAAGTTGTTGTCTTGAAATGGCATAATCAACCTATTATGACACAAAAATACTTAGTACATCTTCAGAATGTGCAGTAATTATCAATAATGTTTATTATTATAATAAATTTATTTTAGTATATGAATATTTCCTGTTTTTAAACACGAGTAATTGTATTAATAAATTAATAAAAAACTTATCAAAAACTATTTAATAAATGTCCATTTTAATTCTTCAATTTTTAAAACATATTTTATTTATAATATTTCCCTAAGAATTTTTAAACGTAACTAGATAATAAACTGTTTTAAATAAGGAGATATTAAGTCATAACATTACAATTTTTGAAGAAACGAGGTCACAGCAATATTTATCTTTTATTTGTTGAAGTTTCCTATTTTCAAGCCATATTTTGAAAGTCCAACAAAAATGAATTATAATTATTTGATATAACATAATGTATCTTGTAGGGAGATTGAACCAAAAAACAGGCACAAACATTACCCAAGTCACCATAATTAATACAGTCCTTCGAAGAGGGTCTATATATTATACCTTAAACGTTTCCTACAGAAACATTAGAGGCGCGAAAAAAGCTCTCCTGCAAAGCCGGCAACGCACTGGTGACTTCTCTGGTGTTGCTCGTGTCCTTAAGCGACGATGACCACTTACCATCAGGTGGCCCGTAAACCTGTTTTCCTGCTTTCAAGCATAAAAAAAGATAAACCAGGCGAAATAGAACAACAATAATGCGGATGAATTCCTATTGTACTAAACAAAGTCATATATTTCAAATGTACAACATGTAATATTATACCACTATGCTATCCTTATCCCAACCTTAACGCTTAACATTTTATCTCACTATGAAGAATTTTAAAAAGAACGAGTTTAATAAAACTTATGTTTAATTATTTTGCTGGTACAATTTCTGTTTTTATTTTCCCTTTGATTTTCCTTCCTTCGGAAGCCGGCGGATGTGTTCTTGAGAAAGGCCATCGTCCCGTATCTGCCGGTTCAATTTCGTAATCATAACAAACTAGCATTGAGTGAGCAATCCAATTAATATTGTTGTGGGGCGATAAGCGTTGCGCGACGGAGTGGCGACATCGGCGTCCCGAGTCAAGAACAAATGAGTATGATTATGATTGGGAACTCGTGGTCCGCTCCTCGTGAGAGATCATGTGATTGTGATGAGACCACTTAAGCAAATAAACACTCGGACCTATCTGCAAAATACTAATGTCAGCACTCGATTGTTTACTTACACAATTTCGTATCAATAGAATCTGTAAATATCTCGATTGTCTTAATAGATCAACTTAAATATTTACACTTTGGTTTATTAAATTAGACACATTTGCAAGTAACTCGTGTCTCGATGACGTTTAAACAAATATTTATTAAAACTTAACTTATGCCGGCGGCTTATTCCACGCATTTAATCTGTCTGTCTGCATGGACAAAACTCTCAAACATTCTTCAGTATACACTGGTAGCATGTACACACAACATACATCTAACACCGGAAACGTAACAACGTAACAACATCTGTCATTCACATAATTGTTTACCCTCGTCGGGAATCAAAGCTGTGGCCTAGGGTCGTCAGACCATATTACAACCATCAGAACCAAAAAGTGTACGTCTAAAAAATGAGACAATGTTTTGGTGAACAAGGGAAATGCCGGTTGCCAGTT
Organism: Tagiades litigiosa; assembly: GCA_018248735.1. Taxonomy (NCBI): domain Eukaryota; kingdom Metazoa; phylum Arthropoda; class Insecta; order Lepidoptera; family Hesperiidae; genus Tagiades; species Tagiades litigiosa. Next base: position 7,483 of record DWJH01000074.1, on the reverse strand, counting down.
CTCGCATCAACAATATACAAAAACAATAAAAGACTTATAGAATCCTATAAAAAGACTGAAAATCCTAAAGCAAGTCTTATTAAAATCCAATAAGCGATTTCTTACATTACAACAAATTAGCAAATTTTGGGATCGCGAAATTGGATATTTATAACGATTATTACAAATGTCAATTTTAAAGATTCTTTTTGTATTTAAGTCAAATGTAATGTTTTCAATTTTTCACAACCGTTACTTTCATCCGTTTGTTATGACTTGGTGCTCGCATGATCGATATATAATCTTTTTAGCTTATGTAACGTAAAAGTAAATTACAACTTCGTCTAGGTTCAACTAGACCTGTCGTCCCCATTACTATCACTGGGCGAGGATTGCCCCGCGGGTCTGTCCCGTAATTCCGCTGCGCTAATCCCATGATTGCCACTTACGTTTTAATATTCTAATATCCTATCGTTGCAGCTGTATCACATAAAACAATTATTTTAATAATTAAAGTTGATGGAAATTTAAATAAGTGGCTATGAATTATTATGTTAACCAAGCATTAAGGAAAAAAGTGCAGTTCCCGCGCGATAGGAAAATAACTCTTACACAGCCCGAGTCTAAGCAGTCTGAGCGAAGGTGCGGGGTAAAACAAGTTTTATATGTATGTAAGAACTCGATTAAGATTGAACTGAAAGAGTCTATCTAGGCTGTACGATGTCAGACTACCCCGTAAAGCCTGTAGAATGCTGTGAATAGATACTTGAACTTGACAGACAGGACACTTGGGTAACTAACTTAGACCTTAGGAATAGCAATGCAGCTAAAACACTTCTTACGGCAATATCGTTACGGGATTGCTATAGGCTGTAGCATCCCACAAATGTAGACGGTGAACTGCATACTGCATTCTCCTTTACTAGTCACGTAACGATAAAATATTTTCAAATATATTGTTATCAAATTATGCAATTGGTCTATAATGATTAAGATATATTTCATATTTTTAGATTATAAATATTTAACCAAAAAGCAATAAAATATGTACAGTTTATCAAAGCGCCTAGTATACATTTTACTACTCATATGCGCGAATGAAAATTTATGAAAACAAAATCATATACCTAACCATAACGCTATCAAAATAAGAAAGTGACATTATTGTATAAATTTATACATATATTTATAAATAAAAACAAGAAAAGTTAAATTATATTGTATAAAGTCATTTTTAACGTTTATTTCATTTTATAAATTAGGCAAAATAAATAATTGTAATATTATCGTAATTTATCAACCAAATAAGAACATTTTACATTTGATTTATTTTTAGCAAATTTTTATAAAAAATTAAAAGATGTCATAAAATAGTGTGAACGCCTATTTTTACTTAATAGCATAACTCTTTAAGCGGCGTATTCACTGATCTAGGCGCATAAAGAATACTTGTACGAGTAGAACACAAGTTGCATATCTGTGATGAATTTCTGAGTAAATTTTTACTTTATAATTATTGTTAGTAATAATTTCCACAAATACTTGAGTTATACAATAGAATTTTGTGTAGATATTTCGTAAATGCCTCAAATATCCAAAACATATACCACAACACCAATAATGCAACTTTAATTGGCTTAAAATAGGAAACTGTTCGTTTTCGTATATGCCAAGGTGCTTAAAACAACAAGAAATACCCACATGATACAATGTGCAGCATAATAATAAGAAAGTTGTTACTACGAAGACACAGAGCGTTAAGTTAACATTTACAACTTTATAAAATGATTACTTTGCGTCCTTGTCCAGGACATATTAAATCTAATAATTAGAGCATATTTGCTAAGTAAGCTGTGGTGTGTGGACGCTTCGTGACTGAAACTATAGTAGCATCGTATCACTGAACGCAAATTCAGTACACTACTTGACAAGACGCGACGCACGCGCAGTGCAGCTTAAAAAGTTTCAGTCGATCTTGCGTTTACTGCCAGAGAACATTTGGGTGTGTAAAATATTTTTACCTTAAAAAAATTTAAAAATTCTCTTAAAGTGTAAAAAATTAAAAATATTTTCGGCTAATATACAACGATAGCGTGCGGCCATTAATGTTTTGTTTATTTAACGTTCACTTCAACAGGTTTATAGAGTTATGGTAAAATATATTATAGTACATACTGTACCTACAGATTTTGGTGACAAGACTGCATTTTGTATTTATTATTTTGAGAATATACTATAATAATTATTTTCAGGTACGAAAAACAAGCATACGAATGACAGCAATAAAAGAATACCCATTCGATCTGAGCGATCTAAACAACCATCAGATCGTTGATTCCCGACCTGCGCCTACACTTCCGACCCTGCCCCCATCTATACTGAGCCCCGTGTCGCCCACTGCAGCCTCACCACGAGTTCCTACTCCTGACGGCAAAAGAAAAGTCTCAATCATGGCGGACGAAGGCAGCAAAGACCGGGAGAACCTACCATCTGAAAGGTAAGAAGGATACTTAGCATATCCGATTTACCGAGTTTTTAAATATTTTAAGAGCCTTTACTTAAATATATGTGTCTTGAGATGCATATTACAATTTTATTTTAATGAAAAAGGGAAGTAACTATTCGGATGCCAAAAACTTATTATGCAAAAAATTTGTATTGTGGCATATTTTTCTCTAAATGAATTTTTCTTAAAAGCAAAACCAGGGTTTAAGTATTCATTGATTCCTTCATTAGTAGGAATTATTGCAATCAAAGTGATCAACTTGGAAACTTATTTTAAGTGGGTTGAGTTTCATACTGATCACTAGTACCATTAGAATATTTTTTTTAGTTAGCGTGCTCAAACATTTAAGAAATCCAACAAACATTAAACATTACTACCAGGTTACATTACGAAAGAATCAACATTACTTTTGTAACTTAATTACATTCAGGTATTATAGTTTTTCGATATGTTAATAAAGCGCAACAAAAAACTAACAATCCTTAATGTTACCATTACTTAATATGTAATGAAAAAATTCTGTCAAGTACAGTAGGTATAGCTAAAGTTTACTTAAGCATGAAAACTAAACATAAACTTTTTCAGTTTGAGAAGAGAACCGTAGTCTGTGTGATTTGTGAAGATGATGATGATGAAAATTTAATCAAAAACATGATAATGCGATACGATATGCAATGCAATACGCACAAACTGTTCAGTATAAATATTCTGAAGCTTTCTTTTTCTTTGTATAAACTAGCTGACCTGGCAAACGTTGTTCTGCCATATCAATTATTATTGGACTTTAAGTAAGGATCCCTAATTTTTTGAAAATATAAAATAGCCTATAGCCTTCCTCGACAAATGTACTATCAACACTGAAAGAATTTTTCAAATCTAACCAGCGGTTCCTGAGATTACGGATCCTTACTAAAAGTCTAATAATGTAACCCAAGGTGTAAAATAATTACCCGAAAAATCCTTACACTTTTAATACACTTAAAAACCGATCGCACACCCGAAATTTGGTTCAAATTGTTAATCTCAATTTATATTTTTAATTATTTTCAATGAGAATGCTGTATCCCGTGATAAGGGTCGCATGGTAAATTAATTCAAGCAACTAAGTTATTGTTACATCCTCATAAATATTACTAAACTAGCTGTTTCGGCAGACGTCGTCCTGCCCGGAAAAGCTTTAAGCGATATGCCGACAGCAGCACCACCTACCGGGTCCAATACCAACTCAGAAACCTTTGGCTCATGCATAACAACTTTACCAAAGATCATCACATGATCAAATGTTTACGAGTCTTTAAAGAACTCACAGACAGACAGACAAATATTTATTTTTATTTATAAGAAGATTAGATGGAATGCTATATGATGAAACTGAAAAAAATTAGATAACTGAAAAACGATGCGTTTTTTTCGTATTACTTATAAATTAATATCATTTTAAGATGTAAAAGTTATCAGACAAGACAAGTTAACAACAAAGAATACAGGGATATTCATAATGAAATAAAAGAAAAAGGTTTAAAAAAACTCATTTTATTTTCAAAACAACTTGTACTTATCAAGTACAATAAATTTCACCTAGCATTATGCCTTATTCGAACAATCAGAAGTTTCATTACTATCTATTACAGTGAAGAAACTGTACATCGCGTAAACAAAACCTTACAAGGAACGCTTATAATTACAAGTAAGTAAAAAAATCTTAAACCTAAAGTTACTGACAAATGAACTTATTATCACAGATTATATAAATAAACTACACAAGGCGATAAAAAATTAGGTTTCCGAGTTCAATGACTGCTTATACAAACTAGTTAAATTATTAATCTGTTAATGATTAATCCGTTAATGATTAATCCGTTAATAATTATTAATCATTTAATGATTAATACGTTAATTATTAATCAGTTAATGATATATCAGTTGATTATTAATCAATTAATGATTAATCAGTTAATGATTAATCAATTTATGATTAATCATAACAAGATTAATCTTGCAAGCATAACAATGCAAGTCTTATTACGGCTTGGAAACTTAACTTTTACTTATATAATTTTCTATTAACTATATTGAAATTGGTCATCGGGCCTCTAAGTTACGCTTAACGTAGATCGCAAAATAGCAATTGAAATTTTGTACTTACATTGTTATGCCTGTAAGTCTAAAACATTTAAATTTACACCTAAACAATTTAACGACTTTAAAAGACAAAAATAACGATGCTTAAATAAAGACAAGAAAGCATTAATTTTGTTCTTTGGATTTGGTTTAATTGTTACAGTAAATTATTTTCAATTAATTTAAGGTTTTGATAATGCTCTCACAAAAGAAGGACTACGAAAAATGGCAGTTGTATCGGATATAATAATACCATCCATTATATTTACATTCGTTTTCAATTTCTTTAAGTAATATATCTATCTATACACAAAGTTTGTAGCTTAGGCACTTACACACGTAAGATTTTTAGTACCCGACACGTTAAAGACGGACGTTAGGGACCATCCATAAAGTATGGAGGAGGGGGTGGACGAAGTGTGACAAGGGGTAGGAAGGGGTCTCAGGTGTTGTGACGTCACATCTATGTGTTGAAACTTTAAATAGAAATAAAACTACTTTCGGAACTGCTGCTTTAATTTAATGATTTCTAGATGTAAAATTTCAAAATAAATTACGTCATACTAGAGGATGTGATCAAGTTTGACAAAGACGGAGGAGGGGTAAAAAATCACGAAATTAGTTTGACGTACCTACTGTATGGATGGCCCCTTATGAAACGCCTAATATCATTTAAAAATAAACAACGATTAATAATAAATCTATAAACAATATGAATATCGTAAAGTCGAAATTTTAGTATTGAATAAAATTAAATAGGTTCTCATTGTTCTAGTATAATTTTACCTAATATAGTTTACATTTATGACTCCGCTAAAACATTTAAGTATAATTAAAAATTTCAACGTATAAACAAAACAATCTTATACAACATGCTCATAATATAAAATATTTTTTTTAATAAAGAACAGGCCTGCGTATGACCATGATCTTGCTTGACGGGAAGCTAAGACACGGCCTAAGATGTAAAATACATTCACGCTATATCAACCAGTTTTAGTTACACTTCGTCCTTTACTGTTTTAACTTCATTCTTTGCATTTCAATTAAACAAATACAATTTTCAAAATGATATTACAATAGTAATGTTATTATAATTCAATTTTGACAAAACGGTTTACTAAAATTCCAACGTGTGCAATCGATCTAAGATCCGATAGAAAAAGTGAAGCCAACTATATACAAAATGACTATACAGTTTATATTGATTTGGACTAAGATCGGTTTTCAACGGCATTGATAATTGCGAATAAGTAAATTATTGATATAGTCGTAATCTATATAATCACGAATTAATATAAAAAACTGTAACCCATCTTTAATGGAATTATTGTCCTAATAGAGGCAGGTCACAGCTGCGTTGCTACTCTCGAAACACAACCTGTAAGAGTTGCTTTACAGCAGATACACACATGTATCTGCTGTGAAGCTACTGAACCCTTCGAGGTGGTGCTACTTAACCCTTCAAGACAATAGACTACCACCAAAAATTTTCTTTCAATTTTATTTTCCAGAACAGTGTGTGAAAAACAGGTAGACAAGTTTTGTCAAGAAGTCTGGTGTAATTTACTCAAATGGTAAATCAATTTAGAAGAAATATAAAGGTAAGCATTAGTAAAAAACATTTAATTGTTATCATAAATATTTTAATTTGTACAAAACATATAATAAACTCAAACTACTTTAATTTTTGAAACAATAGAATTAATTGTAGTAAAAAGCAGCATCTAGTTTTAAAATAAAGTTATTTATCGTAATCTATACAATGTTATAACATTCTTATAGCAATATAAATAAGTGTTTGCTATTATACTTAAATTACGATTACTAATTCTAATAATAAATTAATTAATTAAATGGTGTATAAAAGTATACAGAAGTTTTATACATTGTAGTTATCTGGATATCTACAAATCCAATATCCTATTTGCATACATAACAAGAAAATTATAACTTCAAACAAACTCAAATTACTTTCGCATATAAACGAATGAAAACTAAACAAGAAACATTTTCAGGAAATCATAATAATAAATCAACATAATGTATAATATAATATAAAACCTGTTTTCAAATCTACACACACAAAGGAAATAATCAAATTTTACAAAATAAACTTAAAGTTAACCTAAATGCGATTCACTAAATATTTCTTACTCCTATTGATGTCTAATTAAAAATGGTGAAGAAATAAATTAATAATGATAATATGACGAAAAATATGATTTTACAAAACATATTTAATTTCATAGCTAAGTTAATATATTTTTTCTAAATACAATTCAATAAATAATTTTTACACCTAAGTTAGGAATGAAAATGATAATAAAATCGATATAGTTAATGAATTAAATAGTGATAATGCAAATGAAATAAATAATGATAACAATGATGAAATAAACACTGTAATGCTAATGCAAATGAAGAAAATAATGACAATTCAATTTAAAGAAATGGTGATAACGATGATGAAATAAATAATGATAAAAATGATGATATAAATAATGATAACAATGATGATATAAATAATGATAACAATGATGAAATAAATAATATTAATGATATTCACACAGCCGCGCCAGGGGCAGTGATATAAACAGGAGCAGGGGAGGGCCTGGGCTTAGGGATGCTGTAGGCCCTGTTCGAAGGCCAGTCCTTCCCGTACCCACCCCCAGAGGAATACATGTAGTTGTTGCTATAGTCCGAATTGAAATCCGAGGAGTCACTGCCGAAGTAGGAGTAGTGAGTCATTGGGTGGTGGTGCTGAAAAATTTAAAGAAAATTGTTATTGTTTCCAAATAAATCCTACTAACATTATAAATGCGAAAGTTTGTTAGTTTGTGAACATGTTTGGCGGACTTTCAGGCAAAAACTATC